>VYXF01001329.1:830525-883309 GCA_013397295.1 Polioptila caerulea
GTACCGGTATGAGCATTTCCTAGGACATTTTAGAATTAGGTTTGTGGCAGTACCAACTGTGCATTAACAGCTATCTTGGTGAGGGCATATATAATTAATTCAGAATTCTAAATTTCTGTTTTTATTTTTTTGTTGTTTTGTTTTTAATCTGCATCCTGGTAGAAAATTAAATTTAAAAATTACCCCCAAAATAATTACTTAAACTTAGCCTTGTCTTCAAAGGCGGTAATCCTATGAAGATTTGTATCTCTGGGTAATTTTCTCTGCTGGAGTAGCCTCGAAGGCTGCTGCCATAGGTAAGTCTTTGTCACGCCAGGGCCCCCAGAGAGGCACAGGCAGTTGATGGCAGAGCAGACACTGATGTGGCAGTGGCCCTGGTGCAGAGCAGGTGACACTGTGATACTGGCTGTGACACTGTGATACTGGCTGTCCACCAGCCTGCTCGGGCCTTCCCAGCCCCTTTCCCCGAGCACAATGGGCACATCATGCCCCGTGGCCCGAGTGGGAGAACAAAGAGTGGTTTTGGTCCCCACTGTCCTGTGCAGGCAGGGTCACAGCCCAGCCTGGGTCTGCCCATAGTGTGAAGCGTTTCTCTGCTTAGCAGTACCCTAAATTAAGTGGGTACTTAATTAGGGACTTAGGGACTGCCATTAGACTTCAGGTGCTCTTTCCAGAAATATTTAAAACTACAGCCCTTACATATGTATATATCCCTGAATGGAATAAATATACATATGTACAAACAGGCACCCCTCTCTGAAGGGAGGCTAGAGCACAGTAGAAAAGCCCCATTCTCCCAGACCTGACAGAGGCACAACACCCACTCACCTCAGCTGGGGCCGTGCTGTTGCAGTGCGTATTTATGACCTGTGTTTTGATTCCTCTTGCTGCTGCAAATTTGCCTAAAATAAATGCTCAGTGTTGCATGTACATGTGTATGATAATGCAGATGTTTTTACTTTCTGCTTTTAAGCCTACACATGGTTTTGAGGGGAGCGTAAGCTTTCTGCCCATAACAAGTTATTGTCTTTCATGTCAGTTTAGGTGGCTTCTAGTGTTCATAGGGTTTTCTTGAAGAAACTGGAAACAGTAATATCTACACATCCACACAGCTCTACACATACTTTGCAGCTGTAAGAATAAGCCAACTAGCCTTTATCTCTGCCTTTTTACATCACACTAGCCTTAATGTACACAACTGGATTTTTATGCACTTTTAAAAATAAATCTCATCTTTACGTACACCAAAGGCTTTTTCTTCTCTTCCTTTTAATAGATTACTATTTTTCTGAAAAGCATCGCCCCCAGGTATTACCCATAGCTGTTATGACAGCTCACCATTTAGTGTTGTAAAGGTAAATCATAACACTCATTATTAAGAGCCATAAATTTTTACCAGAATCATCATCTACCTCCTGAAAGCTTTAATGGTAGAAACATTTCCTGGGCTAACGCCCATGATGATTACATACTTTTTATTGCTATCATTTAGTAACCAAATTGCTCAAAAATCAAAGGACTTGATTATCCCATACCTGCAATGCATAGAGCTATTTATAAATGTTGGCTCGATAATAACAATGACTCAAAAGAAATTTAAATGACAAACCAAAAATAAGTAGTCTAAAAGTGAAAAAACAAGCCAGAATTAATAGAGGTGATGGAAAGAGTCTGACTGCAAAGGACAGAGAGGATCTTGAGGAAGGTAAGGAAGAGTGTCTAGGAGGTGATGGTAGAAGATGCGACCCAGCATTTTGGAGTCAGAGGGCAGAGGAGAGGTGAGGCACCGGGGACTGTAGGTGAGGAGGCATCGCAGTGTGGTGCTGGAGGTATGCACCAGAGTGCTGAAACCGGGGCTGGAATATCGCACAAGTTTGGTAGTGGGCTTCCTGGAAAAACAGTATCTAGTTATAAGCAGCCAACAAAAAAATTAGGTGATATGTTCCAGAAACTAGAGTGGGGTATTGATAGGAAAAATAAGAGCCTTGAATATATAGCTGAAAGGTGGTTTATATATATTTTTATATATGCACACACACACACATATATATATGACTATACATACCTAGTCAAAATTACATAATAATGCCCATATAGATAAATGAAATTAGTATCCCGCTTTTGAAATCCTTCTCCTGCAGAAACCAGTGGGAATTTTCCATTGATTTCAGGGGGCTCAGAATTTCTCCTGTCTGCAGGAAAGCAGTGTAGCCTGGTATGTGCAAATAGACCTAGAAGCTCTGTACAGAGAAAATGCGGCATGGCTATCAAGAAACATTCCCTCCCAATGAACCCAATGCCTCTAGCCAGTGGGGATGACATAAAGCAACAGAGCAATCTCCAGGCATGAAAGCCCTTGCCTGGGAGATGTAAAATTTACTTGTCAGAGTCACAGCAAGCAGTAGCCACCCTAGGAGGGCTGGAGAGCCGTCTGGGGAGGCCTCCTCGCCTCTGACTGTTGCAGCACAGCTCCATGGAGCTGAAATGGCTCCGATAATTTCTCAACACTTTGTACCACTAGAAAGAAAGGGCTAGGCCCACAAGAGGGAACTTACACTTTCCAAACTACTCAAGAGTGTTTCAGATTAAGTAGATCTTTTATCTGTTTTGGGGTCAGTTGTCACCACCGTGTTATTCTGTATCAGCTCATCTGAGTTGCACACCCCTTTCGCATCATTACATGAAGCGTGAAATGTTGGAAAAATATAGCTGACTTTAATATTAACAATTGCTGATTCATAGCCTTGTTTGTAGTATTAGCGGTTCCCTTACTAAATTAGGACAATACCATAAAGTTTATTAATGATCACAGGTCAAACCAACCTTTTAAATCATTGGAAATCAAGGATAAAGTGATCAACATGGGGCTGGTCTTCTCTAATTGGAGAAAGAGGAACATTCTGAACCAGAACGGTACAGCATGCAATTGTGCAGCCTGTTACCAAAAAAAGAACCATCTCACTGCATCTTACAGAGGCATTTACATAGATAATGTAGATTTCATATGACTACTTTTACATTATCTGATAGTAATAGATGTGCAAATATTCCCATTCTCCCAAAAAGATGCTGATAAAAAATCAAATAAAAAGGCATCACTAATTACTGCATTATTAAGGATTTATTTTATTTCTTTAATTTAGGTGAAAAATAGTAAGAGCAGGGAGGCTTGATGCACTAATGCTTCCCACAATCTGGAAACTCTTCCTTTAACAATCATTCTTCAGGAGATAACTTACCTGGTTACTCCAAGAAAATGAATTTCATATTACATCTTCATCAATTTGCCATGATACATTCTTCTGTTTTGCAGTTTATTGCTTGGTGTTTTACTGGAGCAACACTTATTACGGTCTTGATGCTCTGGTGGTTAAAAATGACTATGGTAAAAACTGTTTCTTGTTCCCCTAATTTCATCCACTGCCTTGCTGTCCCCCTTCCTGTTTACAATACATGCAGAAGATTTGAGAGGGTGGAAGGGATATTCTTTCTCAACATGTTTTGTTTTAGAAATGTCAGGATCATTTAATTTCCTATTTTTTTTTCTGAAGGTCTTGAACTATAGAGGAGAGCAGTGGAAACTTTCTCAGACCTCAGCTTAAGAGGTGGTAATTTTTCCATTTTTAAGAGACCTTTTCCCCCATGTGTTTGCTGGGGCCTGAGTTATGCAGAATACAATAACATAATTACTTTCAAGGTTTCAGTACAATCCTTTTTGTTTTGACTGCTCTTTGTTCTTTGTTGTGTTATGACATCATGTGGCGGTTCCATCATATATCAGACATATGACAACATAAATTCACTTGCCTTCAGTTGTTCTAAGAGCCCCTTGATGAAAACTGGATCGGCAAGTCCTGCTCTAGGAAGCAAGATCCAAACCCGTTGCCTTTTGCTCTTCTTGTTTAGATGCTTGTCATTCTGTCTATGTAAATTCTTACCAGCAAAGCAGGCAGGACCAGTCCAGACTCTTGTTTAAGGATGAACATAGACATGTTTAGCTTTCTTTTGCTGGAGCTGCAGTGAGGCCGTGCTGCTCACTCTGCTCCAGCCCCCCCTGGTAGAGAGGGAGGAAAAACTCCAGCGAGGGAAAGGATGTTGAACGGGAGTGATGAGAAATCCAAGGAAAACAAACCAAATGCATAAATCCACACACACAGTACCTAGCTAGAGCTTTCAGGTTTTATTTTTTTATAAAATGCAACTCTATTATAAGTATTCCACATTTCTTGGATGAAAACTTAAAAACATGTGCCCTGTTGAGAGGCTCAGAACAATAGCTCTGCTTTCTCTAATAAAATCTCTCTTCTGAGATTAACTCTGGAGCTAGCAGTGAGGTCAGTGTTTCATTTCATACAAGTCAGCTCCTGCTGACAAGGGTCTGGCCTTCTTAGTGATGGGCCGTTTGCTGCTCAGAAGTGTGAGGAATGGCTTTCTGAAATATCGATAGCTTGCCTTTGCTAGAGTTCATGATCAAATTTAGCTGGCAAGTATCAATGTGCTGCAGCCAGACTGCAGGGCTGAGAGGCTCAGGCTTGCGCCAGCCGCTGAGGGCTGCTTCCTAAATCAGAGGCTAACTCTTCCATTAGTGTAAATCAGTGGTTTATAACAATGTCAAATGAGATTTGTGTCAGAGCAGCCCAGACTACAGCCCTGTCTTCAGATTTGAAAAGGAATAGAAAAATTAGACTGCAACCATTAGAATTCTTTTTTCATTTGGTTTTGTTGTGCTTATTTGTAAATGTGCCTATACACACATGCACACACATGCATTTTGTTCCCATGCACTTGTGGTCATGTGGCTGCCATTAAACATGGACCTAAGAGCACAGAATCTTCTTCCTGTGGTTTGATTGACATGTGCAGAGATCTCACATAAAGGCTCTGGGATCCCGCTTTTCATCCATAAAAGGAAAGGAGGCAAGCTTCATCCCTGGCTAAACCCTTTGCACAATATACATCAATAATGAGGCAGCATCTATTTATACATTTCTCACTGGAAATGACTGAATTCAGACAGAAGTTGGTGAGGCAGCCTGAGCTCCACCAGCCTCCATGGAGTCTATTGTTAGTACCCAGGATGACTCCTCAGGCAAATGGAGAAGAGAGGCACGATTTGGAGCCTACCATGCCACGGGAGGAATACCAGCTTCCACACTTGGCAGGTGGTGTCTCCTCTCAGAGAATGCCTTTGCTGGCTCTGCCAGAACCCAGCAGTCATGGAGGAGGAATGCAGGAGAAATGGTCACAAGAGTGCAGTCCCGTTGCTGCTCCCAGGAAGTGGAATGCTGACTTGGGTTTACCCACAGGGTGAGAGCTCCCTGCCTTTCTTCATGAAAAAAGGACATGTCCAAGAGGGGATGGGAGGAAGGCAGTTCTACCTTCATACACACTGATGCTGTCTTGCCATATTGTTGCAGAAGGTTTTCAACAATATTTCTTTACCTAGAAAAAGAAAGATGCAGTAAAAAAGCCCATTCAGGGCTTTTGATGTTGGTTAGGTACATCTGCGTGCCAATTGTCCACCAACACACGTCTGGGATGATGAAAACTTGCTTGTCTGTAAGATATTTATCATAAATAAGGTACTCAGAACCCCTTAGCAAAGCACAATCCAGACAGTGGTTTTGCTCCATATCCTTCCTCACTCCTGCTTTCCTCTGTGGCTCTTGTGTACTTTGCCCATATGCTCTAAAGCTATTTTGTTTTCAGTTTTATGTATGTTTTATGTAAATTAGAAGAACCAAGCTCCTCTGCTTGCTAAATTATAAATTGAGTGGAAATTGGCCGACTCTCTTTAGACTATGTAAGTTACACAAGATGTAAGTAATCAAGCTCAGCAGGCTGGGTTGGGGAGGGAAAACACGTCAATAGCGTGGGCCACGTGAGCTGTGTCCACGTGTCTCCCTGCACTGCTGCTTGCCTTTGCAAATATCTCTTTGCTCTAAAGTGCCAATCTAACTCCTCTTAGACCATTCTCCAAGATGCAGGTTTATTGCCTCCTTTGGTAGTTTGCTCAGTATATTCAGTATGCCTTGTATAAATGAACTGCTCTTAAATGCCTGTTTCCACTCTCTTGCTTTAGGATCAGAGTAGATTCAGACTGCCTCCTCTGGGAGCACTGATTCATTTTCCTTCCCTTCTTCCCCTGTAAGTTAAAATGCCTGTTGATTTTAGTGTGTGTCTCCTTGGCTTACTTCCTGCTTTGGCTCTATTTCCCCTACCCCACACTGCTTTTCATATGCCTGAATCTTGCCCCGGGTTATCTTTTCCTTAGTGGCCCACTGCAACCTCACAGCGTAGGACTGTGGTGCAAGAGCAAGAGCCTGGAAGTGGCTGACAGCCTGTGAAACATGGCCAGGAGGTCAGGAAAGTTGGATGGTGTCTTGGGTCTTGGTGAGATGGTGGAGAATCTGCTGCAGGGCAGAAAAGACAGTCTTACTGTAGCCTGTTAGGGCACCAGTTTGACCAAGTTTTTAGAAAAAGGGGCCTAAAATCCACCACCTAGGCCTATCTTTACACAGCTGGGTAGGACCAGTGTTATTATAAGCAGATATGGGTGTGGTGCTGCTCTAGTCTGAATGCAGGGTCCTCTTAAAACTATCCATATTCAGATGTTTGTAACACACCAAACTGCCCCTAAGAGATGAGACTGATGGCAGCCTCAGCACAGACAGGCATTGGCTGTACCAACATCTACATGCTGCTAGAGTGACCAAGAGCAGCCCTGTGCTGTGGGCAGCAGCCCGTCCACCCCAGAAGCACCAAGCTGCATCAGGCAGAGCTCGGGGTAGCTCTGCTCTTTGTCTTTTACCTCTATGCCAGGCAGCAAATGGAGAAAAACATTTCCAGAGAGGCGGTGTAGTGCAGTTCTATCAAGTGACCAGCACTTTAAAGCCAGTGTCATGGAGATTGAACCCATTGCCATGGAAAATCCAGGTTAGGAATTTATTGCTGGTGAGGAAGAATTGTGGGCATTGGGTGGGCTCTGCTGTCACAGCCCCGGGCACAGACCTTAAGTGGACAGCCTGTTCCCAGGTTCTGCACAGCCCTGTGTGCTCTGCCAACTCTGGTGTGGTTGAAGTGTGTGCTCAGCAAAAGGGGGTCCCAACTGAGTCGTCAGATGGCTTTCAGGAGTCTTAGGCTAGGACTCACAGGGCACAAAGGGAACCCTTTCTGCTCAGACTCTGCCCTGCAGTTAGTTGAGTTTGGGCTCTCTTTTACTGAGTTCATATAATACATGCTTTTTTATTTTTTATTTTGTTAAATACTTTGATTCAGTGATATACCTTCAGAATGGGGTTTATTCTGTGCAGTCAAATGTTTACTGAGGATGATAAAATATATCCAACCTGCTTTTTTAGAGCTGCTTCTTTTAATTCAAAGGGAAGGCATAACCTTTTGTTTCCTGGTGTGATTTTTACTGAACCTCTGTCTATTTTATTTATTAGGCCACATATAAATTTATTACCACTTAGGTTTCCAAATAAAAGACTCATAAGTTGGTAAGTAATCTATAAGTTGAGCTGCTATTCCTTGAAACGCGTAAAAGGATGATTTTGATCCATGGAATCACTAATTAAAGCTGCTTTTCAATACGCAAAAATTAAGTTAACAGTAATTAATGTAGCCAGCCTGGAACCTTAGGAAACTACTGCCAGGAAGTGTCTTTTGGTGCACTCAAGAGGATGCAGTTTGATTGTTGGCACCAACAGACAGGTTGGGAATTGTAAACATGGTAATTAGCAGTAAGTTTCTGGATCTCAACTTGCCAGACTGGCAGTCTGATTCTTGGAGTAGTTATCGCATGGGAGGAGGGTAAAACAAAGTAAGGGAATTAGAGCAACCTTGCATTGCTCCGCCAACATATGCCACTGGACCAATGTTTTTCTTGGCAAAGATCTCTGACAAGGCGCTTAAAAGCAGCATTGCAGCCCTGCTGCAAACTGTGAACCTCACTGCAGGCATCAACTAAGCAACTGTCTCTGGCTCTTATGTTTAAACTACGGGAATTTCTTCATGGTAAGGAATTTCAGAGTCTGAGATCCTTCCACTCCACTTCTGTGGTGGAGCACAGTTTTGATAAGGTTATCAACAGTAATGGGATTAAAAGAGTTAAAATCCAGCTTTTGCAGTAATCCCAGAGTACTCTATTGTTGAGCTATCAAAGATTAAGGTTATAGTAACCTTATTAACCCTTGGTGTAGTGTAAATAAAAAGGAAATGTCAACCTTAATTCCACCATGAAATTAAATCTTTGCTTCTCTAAATGATGATTCAAACGCAGCTTACTGCAACCAATGTGGTCTATGAAAATGCATAACCCATGTGAATTTAGGAAATCCAATCTGAGAGACAGAGAGAAAAGGGTGATAAAACATAGCACTTGTTTTGTTTAAAATTAAAAAAAAAAAATAATAGCATTCATTCAGCTTGTATGTCTGCAGAAACAATACCTAGAGCCAAAAAAGTATGCAAGAATTAGGAAGGGACTGAATGCTCAAGGTGTACATCCCTGTGAGGCAGAGAATGCAGCCACCAGCCCACAGCAGAACAGCCATCCCTGTGCCAAAAAGCAGCCACAGCACTGCTGGTGTGACCCCATCACTGTCTCCTGCTTGCAGGACACTTTGTGACCTTGTTAGCGCTGCCCCAGCAGCAGGGACCAGGTGCCCTGACACAAGAGCTTAACTGAACATTGATCCACTTGTGCTTTCAGTGCCAGAGACAACATGATGAAAACAAAAAAATGTCAGAAATGAAATGGTTGCTGAACCTTCTGCAAAGACCAAGCCTTCACAAGTGTGCTGGTGTGAAGCGCACAGGTTTTCCTGGCTAAGGTGGTTTCCAGAGGGGCGGGAGCTGCCTTTTGGCAATGGATGGTTTCCTCCTCACCTGTGCTGAGCACAGCTCCTGCTCACCCTGCCTACAGAGGTTTAATCTATAAGTAGGTCTGAAACTGTCCTCTGGGACTAACCACCTGAAGAGAGGGAAAGACAGACAGACTGAGCTTTGCTTAGAAGTCAATGAGATGTGGTCCAGGCAAATCTGTGTTGCCTTGTGGGGATTGGGTGGGGAATCACAGTAAGTAGACATGGGCTGAGTACCCTTTGTTACGCTTTTTGATTTGGAGGAGAAATAAAGTAGTGGTAAAATGGGGTGATTCAGAATGATTCCGTGTATTAAATATCTCAATCACTCGCTCCAAGTCTAGGAGAGTGGTAGTTAAATATCAAGGAGCTGCCTATAGCAGGACTTGAGCTCTCTGCAGGGCAAGAGGCATTGCCAGAGAAAAAAAGATGTTTTTAGTGAGGCTGCTCCCAGGGAAAGTGGCTTCGTCACTCCAGCAAAACACATCTGCTCCATGGTCTCTGCAAGTCCTGCAAATTACTGTGTTTGTGGACTGATGGAGCTGGAGAGTGGGTGTGTTCTGTCTTCATATTGTTTACTCCAGTTCTCATAAACTCTGATAAAGTTGTATAATGAACCTCACGCTCATAAAAGAACTCATTTTAAGATGGTTTTTTTTCTTCTTCACTCATTGAATCATGCTCATCTCTGATGTGAATTGTCACAGCTCCAGAGTGTGCACGGGTTCAGATGTGCCCGCTGCGTCCTGGGCTGTCTCCATCCCCTCTACTGCTGCAATTGCTACCACAAACACAAATTGGCTCACTCTGGCTCTTCTTGTCTTTCCGCAGTGTAGGAACAGATAATGGGCCCATGGGGTTGTTCAGAAATATTGCTGGTTTCCAGTGCTAGCATAATGGTCCCTTCTAGGTAGTATCCCTTTCCTGGAAGATTTCCCAGTAAAATAGTAAATGGCAACTGCAGAGCAGTAAAGGCAATGGTGTATTTGTTTGACTGACGTTTCAGAGCCTGCAGAGCAAATGCAATTAGGATCCACAGCGTGCTGCAGTTTCCTTTCTTCATTTCCCTACCTTGGAAGAACTACTGTTAGGATCAGCTTTAGTCTGGTCCCTGCTACCTTAGTATGGTGGAGATGGTCCAGGGATGGAAGGCAATGTATGCCCAAGCCTGTGTGAGCACCATTTGCATTGGGAGCAGTCAGCACCTCAGAGGGCTCAACTGGGACAGGAGCTGCTGCCACTCCCCTGCTGGCACTGCAGCCCCAGGCAATAGTGATTTTGTTAGTAGGTGTGCACTTCCCCTGGACTCAGCAGAGCTGATACCAGGGTGGCTCTGTGGCACTACGACCTGCGCTTCTCACTGGGGAGAAATCTCTATCCATACCCATGGATCTGGGCTGGGCAAAGCAACACAGGTTTTGGGCTACCCTGGCCTTCACTGGGGGAACCGATGCTTGCTTTGGAATATTGCGGGCTCAACAGTTGATGTGCTTTGAGCACTTTGACACAGACTTGGCAGCAGAAAGAAATGTGAAAAAACTGGTGGTAATCATTCAGATTTGCCTGAAGGAGGTAATTGAAAACAAATTGCTACTAAAAGTCACGGCCATGGTTAATTGTGGTGAAGCACTATGGGCCACTCACCTGTAGGAAAAGATTGCTAGAGGACAAATGGGTGTCAAAATTGCTTCTGCCCTGGTGGGCAAAGAGGCTCTCAGCCATATAATTTGGTTTGTAGGTTTATTCTGTAGCTCCTAGATTCTGACATGAAAATCCAAGCCTGCAGAGCAATGCTTTAATGGCTGGAAATAATGGAGCCAGTGATGGCAGGAGCAGCTGTGGCTTGCCGTGGTGGCGGGGGGATGGCCAGGCTGTGTGGCATCCCTTCTGCCACAGGCAGGTCCGAGCTGACCCCCACAGGAGAGGCACAGGCAGCTGCCACATCCCCGCTCAGCAGGATGGAGTCTGCAATGTGCACAGAGCCACCACCCTACAGGCTGCTGCAACTGTGAGTTTTACCTTTCATTTGGAACATTGCTGCCATGCACTGTTTTATTTGTTAGCAAATGTAAACATTGCAATGTCTGCTGTTCCTGGTGCTTCTTGGATGTCTGGACTCAGGCAGAAGCCAACGCCTGTGTGAATTGATGAAGTCTTTTGCAGTGGGTCCTCTGGGCACAGGGTCAGGGGCAGCCAGGACATGGGGTGGCAGGAATCTGCTGCCTAGGAGTGACAGGAGGGGGTCTGCCCTTGCTGGGCAGTGGCTCCCCAGGACAAAACCTCTTTGTGTCTCAGAGAAGCCCTTTCCAAAATGCTATTGCAAAGATTCAGGAGATGAAAACAGTGATAAAAAGGATGATCCAATTTTTACTAAATTGCACTTTTTCTAGATATTTTGATTCAGAGTTCCTGCAGCATAAAAAAACAATACTGCAGCTTTCCTGTATCTGGTGACAAATTCCATACCATCCTCATTCAGGACAGATTCTTGCTTCAGGCTCTTGCATCTTTGCTTTGTGCTCAGGGAACTAAGTGCAGGCGAATGCTACAGCCTGTGCTTCTCTGTTTGCTCCCTGTGCCAAGGTGCAAGTGGGGAAAAGACAGGACAGCACGAAAAATGGGAGCCAAAGTTTCTTAAAGCAGTCTAAATGCAGGGCAACCCTGCTGAGTTTGTGATGTTACATGAGCATTGGCTGAAACTGCTCTGAGGATTGGGCTGCCCCAATTGGAGCCTCAATTGCAGCATTTCAAAAAAGAACATTAAAGCATACATATGTAGCACAAGTATTAGGATATGCATACCCCCATCTAATCTGAGATATGGGAAGAGCCATCACCCGGCTCTCTTTGGGAGAGAGAGATCTCTCATCCTTTGATAGTTCAACACACCCTTATATAGAAAACCAAAGCATGTTGATTTGACTTATTATTTTTATTATTATTGGCAGCTTTTGGGAAGTTTGGTATTTTAGCCATTTTTTTTCTTTTACAACAAAATACCTAAGTGGTGTCCACAGAGAAAAGCCTGTCCCCAAACAGTGAGAGTGGTGTGCAGTGTCAGGGACATGCTATCATGCTCCCCTCTGTGGGGGTCTTGCCTGCATGAGAGCTGCAGGCTGTCAGGCTTTCCCCAGCAGAATGGCAGCTCTGCTGCAAGGGGTACATGAGCAATTGCTCTTGTTTTTAACATGTCAGACCATGACTTGCTCTTCCACTCCGTGTTGGGGTTGAAAAATACGGCCAAAATGAAAATATGGGAGACTATCTGAGAAATCAGTGAGTATGCTACATGATTGCTCCAAATTAAGATATCATGGTTGATAAGGGATGTAAAATAGGTGACTCTTTTTCCAAGCCAGAAGATACTCTGTTAATATGATGCAATTTGCACATGCTTGTTTTAAGAATACAGCTGCGTTTTACAGTCAGGTGATTTCCTGTATATGCAGGCACACGAGAATGGAATAACTGCAGTATTCCAGTGCTGTAGTGAGCTGGCAATATGAAATGTGCTATCAGTTCTCCGGGGTCAAGCACAGTACCTTTGCAACAGCGTGGAAGTCTGAGTGGCACTGGGTGAGATGTTTTCTCCCACATAAATGTGCAGGTGGTAGATTTAATTTCACAATCCCCTTATTTTCCTTTATTTCCTTCTATTTCTTTAAGCTGAATGGGGAAAAAAGGCAGAAAAACTGGGTCTACTAT
The DNA here is from genome assembly GCA_013397295.1 of Polioptila caerulea. Taxonomy (NCBI): domain Eukaryota; kingdom Metazoa; phylum Chordata; class Aves; order Passeriformes; family Certhiidae; genus Polioptila; species Polioptila caerulea. The sequence goes on from VYXF01001329.1 coordinate 843,098, forward strand.
GGAAGGAAAAGTTCTTGGCAGTACAACAGCTCTATGCATGCTGCTAAAGGTTAATGGATACAAGGAGCTGCTAAACACAAGGTGTATGTGGTGGGTGGAAGGGGTTAACAGAGGGCCAGGACATTTGGGAGCTTCTGTGGTCAGGGTGGTGGATTATTGTCATGAACAAGCTAATCCCCCAGAAAAAAACAACAGATAATCAATCACATGCTCAAGGCTGATGCCACGGCCCCTGGATTTGTCCCATGCTGCTGCTCCTCATCTCAGGGTGTGGGGCTTAGTGTCGGCACTGCTGTGCCTTAGTGTGGCACGAGAGGTGCCTGGGACACCAGTGCTCCGGCACTCCAGCTGGGCGCTGGGGAGGGAGGGAGGTCTGTGCAGGGCCTGGCCTGGGTGGGCAGGGATGCCACCCGTGAGCAGCGTGGCAGCAGCCACACAGCTCCCGGGGCAGGGCTCTTCCCTGCCCGGCCCAAAGGATGCGGCTCCACAGCATCAGCCGGGCCCCCGGGCTCTCGACCTTGGATTTTCCCTTGCATATGCATTAAGCACAGTGTGGTGTGAGAGGGTTTCCATGGAAGGAAACTGAGGAAGCCAGGAAATTATTTTCTGTGGTAAATATTCGTATTATTTACACTAAAACAATCTTACAAGTTTAGTGATTTTTTTTTTCCCCCCAGAAATTTGGTATCACCTTTAGAATATGAGAGCAGGAACTCACTGGAAATCATGAGAGAGGAGTTTTGGTTAAAGAAACTGTAGCTAAGGACCTCTCTCTTTAGGAGCTTCCAATCTTTCTACAGATGGATTCCAAATAGCTACTCTAAAGCTCTGTAAGACTCTGATTTCCAGAGGATATATCCATACAATGATTTAAGCCTGATATTCACAAGAAAAAAAAGCTTTTCTGTTGCATTAAATAAATCCCTGCAGTTCTCTGGGTTTACTTGCTGCTCAGTGAAAAGCTGGGGACAGCAGATTGCCAAGCAGGTGTAGAAATGTAGAGGGAATTGGTCTGATGAGCTGAGGAGTCACAACCCAGCACTGTAACTCATGTTGCACCATCCCTGCCCAGCGCTGTTCTTCCAGGCAGGATTCAAGCCTCTGATATCTCAGTTTTCCTGCCCAATTACATGAAATGAGATCAGGAAAAAAACTGTTTACTACAGCATGTTCTAGTTTTCAGATCCAAACAGATTGCTGTACATTGGGTGTGAAACTCCCTAATGTTTTAGAAATTATGCTAGAATGTCTCTGACTGACAGCTCTGAGCAAAGCACTTTCTGAGGTTATGTAAATGCCTAAAAAGAAATCTAATCCCAACTCTTAATTGTGTAGCAGATTTGAGGCCTGTGAATTCTAGGCACTGCCAAATTTTAAAGCCCTGCTGCTACCTTACATAAATAGTCATAAATACTTACAGTAAGTGTCCTAAAAAGATCTTTGGTTGCCCAAGTGAGCTAGAAGAAGGCATTGCAGGGCTTTCCCATCTCTGCTGGTCACAAGGAACATGCAGTTCTGCCCAGGGCTGCTGCAGCAAGAGTTGGGAACCTGCCCCCCTTCTCATCCAGCTAGAACTGCAGACACCGGGATCCCAACCCAGGCAGAGGAAGGAAGTTATTTTCATTTATGATGCCCAGTAACAGGGCATCCTTTTCCTTCTGTGTCTGTGCTCTAGCATGACGCAGAGACAATTCTAAGACATGTTTAGAAATTCCACCTGGGTGGTGCAGCCCTTGCTATGAATCTCAAAAGTGTATTTAAGATTTATTAGTATTAGGCTGCTTCTGACAAAAGGGATGTGGGGGACAAAGAGCAGCAGCTTCTGTGCTATAAGGAAGCACAGAAAAACCTGTCAGTACACTTGTAATTTCATGCTTCTAAATGTTCTTATCTAAATGTCATTGTACTTGCAACTATTCTGTGTGCATTAAATCTGAGGTGCAGAACCCTATCTCATACTAAAAATGTGATAGTAGTGTTATAGTCTCTCTAATAATTTTGTAAGAACTCCTGTTAGCTCTTATTGCTTTGTCTTTGTATGACTTAGGACAGAAAACCAAGAGTTTACGGCATTTTAAAAAGTTCAGAAAGATGTGCTTAAGTTAACAGAAGTCTTTATTTTCAGGGTTTGAATAGTTATGTAAAAACAAGGGAATTTAATAATGGCAAAGTTGATGTGACAGAGCTCACTAAATAATGGTTGTGATTAATTTTGTAGAATTGTTCATGAATAACTGGCAAAATGTTTTCCATATGCGGCAACTTCTAGAACAGCTGACTCATTATTGCATGTAAGGAGTGGAACCTTGAGTTGTGACCTGATGCCTATTAAAAATTACAATTGATTTATTCTTTTGGAGGGATTGAATCTGGGTCCTAAAGGACCTGTGACATTTTTCAAACAAAATACCTGTTGTTTCCTTACTTCTTTGCTGCTTATCCCAGGCTAGGTAAGAAATCAGCACTAAAGTACAGCATTACCCACTTCTCCCCTCCTGAAGGGAGCAGAGGAGAGAGACAGAACACCTGAGCAAAGGGAAAAGATAGAGGAGGAACAGGGCAAAAAGGAATGACTGGAAATAGCAGACAAAGAGAAGAAACAGGGGGAAAAGCAGAAAGGAGAGAGAAGCAAAAGGAGACAAAGGAAAGTAGGAGCGCGTGGGGGCTCATGCCCCATGGCTGCCCTAATGAGCTGCTGCTGGTCACAGGCACTGTCTGATGTTCATCCACGTTCAGCTGGCCTGAGGTCTACAAGGAACATGAGTAAGCACCAGTTCCCAGCCAAATCTCAGCAGGTTTACTGTTTACCAAATCGTGACAAAAGATGAAGTAATGTCCTATCTGGCTGCACAGTGGGCTGTAGCTCCTCTTTTTATTTTTTTTTCCTAAGAGGAGAGTTAGCTGATATTTCTTGCTACTGTCAAAAAGGAAAAATAAATCAGTGATTGTGATTTAGAGGAGCTAAGTATTTAAAATAAAATACAAATTCATATGAAGTGAATTCATATAGAGATTCAGTGAAAACCAGATGCCTGAAATCAATGCATCCTTTATCAAAGTCCCAAGATTATTTTGTAAGGTGTTTATACACTCCCTCTGCTCTCACTGTATCCTCTTACTATCACAGATGGGAACAATGAAAACATGTGTTCCATGCAATTTCTTGCTGCTGCCTTATAAAAAGCCGAAGCCCAATAAACTTCAATATGGAGTAAACTAATAGCGTCCTTGTGAAAGAGCAACCTGAGGAGTTTTGTCCTACTACTGATATTAAAAGTAGACTTATCAATGAGATTCAGCCTTCATAAAAAGCTAGATTAAGATAAGATTTGAAAGAGTTTGGATGAGAATGAATTCTGGACTTGGGTTGGCAAGAATTAAGAGCATATCTTCTGTAAATCTTTATTTTGTGTTTTGGAGAGACCAGTACACTTGTCCTCTGGTAATCAGAAACATCGCCTACCCTCACTCAAAGCATAGAGATCTGACAAATACTCTGATCACAATTTGTCCTTTGCTTTCTTCATCATCAGTGAAATTTTAAAATCATGTTCAAGAGGAAGTCCATGCATTCCTCACTGAGCAGGAATAACCTGTGGGGTCTGAGCAGGCAGAGTTAACGTCCCAGACACGGCGCTTTGTACAAACCAAAGAATAAAAAGGATATTCCAGGAAAGCCATAAAGAGAGATGATGCAGTAGCTGTTTCTGGGATGTTAAAAATACTTCTGTGCTTCCAAGTTGCTGCGTGAGCCTGACTGCAGTGTCTGGCTTGGGGTGGCTCTGTGGATGGCACTCTCATAGATATTAGCAGTGAAAAGCAGTCCCAAGCAGGTCCTGAAGCTTCAACATGTGACGAGGCCAGAAGGTAGTTTGGTGCAGTAATAATTTATTTAATGCAACTAATGTATGTAAAGATGCATCTGAGACAATGTGAGGTCTGCCAAGAGCGCCTTCTTGGACACCACAGTGATCAATCCAGGCTGGAGGTTGAAGGCTTGAGTACAGGTCTATGGGATCAAGCTACTAATTTTTAGTGGGTTTGAGCTGTTCTTAAATAAACTTTCATTAGTTAGGGTGGCACCACTAAGTCTACTTCCTACTGAGCAATAGGAAGACAGAAAGAGCATCTACAACAGTAATAGTTTAACACAAATTGATTTAATGTCTAGGATAATAGGAAGCTTACAGAGCTTGGATGAGGGATGAAGGAGGTGGGCAGAAAGAGGTGGAAACAGAGGAATAAAGCCCAGCTGGCTGCAGACAAAGGAGAAATGCATCTTCTCTATTTTCTTCTGTCAGCTGAAGCACACCATGTTGCACACAGGAGCAGGGAATGCTTGTGGCTCACCTATGAAGCCATTCTTGACTTTGTGACCTGTTTAGTGACAGGTGAACAGCCCCTGGCTGAAGTGGGTGTGCTGCCTTTTACACCCTTTCAATGTCTCACTCCACAACTGGGACCCACCACAGGGTCCTTCAGGCTGTGGTTTACTGCATGGTCTGCTAAGGTACTTAATTATGGTCTCAAATTCCCAAAGTTTTTTTCTAGTCTGTCTAAAATATTTATGCCTGCAACAATTCAGACCTGTTTATGTCTCTTTTTTTGCCTTCTGGGTAAAAAGTAGTTTGGCTTTTACAATGGGTCTGTATACAGGGTTTTAGTAGCTTGGATTGCTTTTATATGTTTATAATGAAAGTAACAGCTCCTTAAAAATTGGATTATTGATCATGGAAAGACAGTAGATAATTTTAATCTTAGAAACATGACTACAAATAAATCAAATTATATGAAGTATTTTATTTAAAGACTTTTATTAAAACCACTACATCTGGTGTTTGCATAAAAGAAATAAGTCCGTTTCTTCTTATGAGGGCTCAGAGGAAACCATGGCAGGAGTTAGTCCTTCTCACTCAGTAAAGTGCACTGATGCCAATAGGTCAAAATTAGACTCTTCCCAAATTGGAAAAAAAAAAAAAAAACAAACAAAAAAACAAACCACTGAAAAATTGAAAAGTAAGGATTTGGATGGCTGTAAAATTCCCATTTCGACTGATAAATTATCCACAGGAGCTGTGATCTTTTTGTATAAATGCACATGATGCACTGATAAATGCACTGAAAATGTAGGATACCATCATGTGCACCTATATGTACACCCGTATGTACATATGATGTGTAGTTGTGCATGTGTGTGTTATGTACATTTCTAAACCTAAATACCTGCATACATGTTGCACTGTCATGAAGCACCAAAGGCTGCTTTTGGCCCTGCAGTCTGTTCCATTTCTGTGGGGGCTTGCTTGCATGTTTCAGATGTTTGCTCTGCCAGATTTGACCACAGGAATGTGAGGCCAGTGGGCTGAGCCTTATGAAGCAGAGAAGATCAGCATTTAGCCTGGAGTTTGCACGTTCCATCATTTCCAGGGGTGAGGCAGAAAACTGGTTTTTCCCTGGGAGAAGTCAACCAAAGAGGAACTGTGCATTCAAGGAGGTGGGACTGCATGAATGCCAATGGTCTTTGTCATTAATCAGCTCTCTTCAAGCTGGCTGAGGAGCTGACAGGATCTGTCGATTAAATCTCATGCCTTCAAAAGACAGGGACAAAATCACCACTGTAACGTTTTGGCAAAACAAAATGTTTTTGTTTGCTGGCAAGAGCTTAACTCACGTGCAGCCGTGCAGCCGTGCAGCCGTGCTACCCTCTTAGGACGACAAAGAAAGAGGCTTTGCAAGTCAAATGCTGCTTGCCTCACCAGCCCATCTCACCCCAGTGATGAAGTGCTCCAGCACCAGAAGTCACCTTCTGTGCTCAGCTGAGCTCAACTGGAATCGTGCTCTCTGGCTGTGCTGTTAAGTGGCTCTGAAGATGTTACAGGTGCAGAGCTGTGCTGCTGTATTTCAAGTGATCATAAAAACTCACTGGATAAACTGAAAAAGTGTGGTTTTTTATTGTAGCAAGTTTGGACTGGATAAGCAACTCCATCATTGTGCTAAGGCAGCAGATGCAGTCAGTGTTTGGAGGAAATGGTTCATGACCTGATGATGTTTTCCAAGAGACTGAACGAGGAAAAAAGATGCTGGAGGCTCCTCGTGTCAGAGTAACACTGGTGGGACAGGCAAGGTAAGCAGAAACATCAGACAGTGGGAGAAAGGTGCAGTGCAAGCAGAAAACCCCTTTGCCATGCTTCAGGGTCACTGTTGTGCTCAAAGATGTGGGACAAAAAGCAATAGCTTCAGAAAAAGCCCATTCCTGAAGACCAGCAGGGTGTGCCAGGCAGATGCTGCAGCCACTGTCTCTGCAGCCAAAGTGAGGAGCAAAGCCACAGTCTGTTGGTGTTGGGCTGCAGAGGTCAGATTCAAGATCTGGATCACCCTGAGAGCTGGGTCTGATGTGTCCCTGGAACCAGGCAAGGCCCTCAGGCCCTCTCCCCACATGGGGATTCACAATCCCCATAGGTAACTGTTGGATGCTGGGATGGACACTCACCACACAGGCATCACATTGAAGCTGATCCTTAGCCAAGCAAACGTGCATGGGCTTTCAGTGTTTCAGTCCCTGTGCAGCTAGCCCTGGGAATGTGCTCACCCTGAGTGCCAGCCAGGACCTGTGTAGGGCCCAGGGCAGAGGGCCAGGATGTTCTCCAGGGACCAGGCCCTGAGGAAGGGTGGTTATGAGTCTTGGCAAAAGCCAAGCTGGTCTTGCATAAATTCTCTGGTGGTTCAGGCTGGCCAAGCTAAGCATGTCCTTTACTTTGGCTTTGTCACAACTTTGACAGAGGTCCCAGGCGTGGGTAGAGACGGCTCCTGGCTGCCCCTGTAGAGGACAATTGCTGGGGCAGGAAGGGTGTGCAGACATGGAGCCTTGCACTGTCAGGGCTTGGCCATCATACTCCCACTTAGGTGACTCTCTGAGGAGCTCCCTGGGCAGCAGGTGGATACAGCCTTTGTGCCCTGCTGACCTGCTCCATACAGAGGGCTGTGCTGGGTGGCCATGCTGGGGCCATGGCTGCTCCCTGGAAGGAGAGAGAGAGATCAGAGAAGGGAAGAGTGTGGACTGGGAGAAGGGAGCAGGTGATAAACCAGCTCTTCGAGGCAGAGGCTGAGCTTGATATGCTGCTATGGTGAGCTGCATTACCTGACATGACTTGCCCCATGCCAGGGGTAGGTCATCTTTCCTTTGACTCGAGAGGGTCTTGGGGGGTGTGTTTGCTAGGCCCAGTCACTGTTGCACTGGGTCTTTACATGGTCAATCATGGCATGTTCTGCTGCCCTGTGATCTGCAATTTCTATTTTGTTATTTACATGAACTCGGGCTCCTGCTGTCTTGGGGGAATTTCACCTAAGTAAGTACTGGTACTAAGTAATTTACTTACCTAAGTAAGCGCTGGGCAAATTTACCTTTATTCAAATCATAAGCACCTTTGACATATTTTTTTACTGTATTACTTTGTATAGGTCTTTTGTAAAGAAGTTAACAAAGCTGGCAGTACAACTCCACTGACTCTCAGCAGAGCACCTGTCTCATTCTTGAGATCCCTTTCATAACCAGTTATATTAGCACCATTCGTTAGCATCCTGTTTTTCTCTTTAGTATTACCATGCAATGTGCTTTCTTTTGTAGTACCTAAAGCTTGTGAGATAACTCAGTTTGCCTGCCAATGGGGGAGAGGGTATCTGTAATTTGTGTTTCCTGTCTGGGGTCTCTTGAAAGGACTAGAAATCCCAAATGCAGTAACTTGTGGGTTTTCTGTCTTAGAGAATTAGGATGTCTTTGCATTACTGAGCAGGCAAACAGTGAGCAGTGCTTGATCAATAAGAGGCATTGCCAGAGGTCTCCCATAGTCTGCCACAGCTGACGGTAAGTGTTGCTATAGGCTATGGAACTAGGAATATAAAATGTCAAATGACAGTAATAATTCATGCATCCTGGGACATATAAAACCAACAGCATGTCAATAGCTGTGGCATGCTCTGCAGAAAATATGCAGGATTTAGACATTGGAGGAGTCTGTTTTATTTTAAACCACACTTTCCTCGGTGAAAATATAGACTTTCCCTGTTTGTTAAAAGCATTCATTTTCAGTTTTGTGTCGCTACTTCTCTACTAACATTCTAAGAGCCACGCAACTCAAAAGGGGCCCTGAGATTCAAAAAGCAAAATGTATGTATTTACTGAAGAAAAACACATAAAATATTAATAAAACAGAGGGTGCAATACTATTTGAGATTCATAGACCATTTCAGCATTCATAAAAGCAAATATGGATCTCATGTTGGCTTCACCTGAAATCAGACTTTACTAGAGAGGTTACCCAGGAGGAACCTGCCTTAAAATGAAACTTATTACAATCATTAATTTTACATGCCAAATCATTACATTTTACATGGAAAGCAGAATGTCTTGTGAAATAAGTAAGAACTTCTCGAATATTCATCTTCTTTAAAAATACTTCAGGATAATTAATATCACTTTTCTTTTATGGAAAGATACAAAGAGGGTGAATTACTGCATCTGGGAGGGCACAGTAGGCATAAGAAGAAAGATTGTGTGTATCCGATACGTGTTCTCCCATGTGCTCCTGCTGCTTGGGAACCTATAAGTGAAGGGTGCTGTTTTACTGGCTAAGGCTCCCACAAAAATTCTTCAGATGAAATTTTAATGAGAGAAGGGTAAAAATATATTTGAGCAGCCCCACTCTTATGCTTTCAACTGTTTGCTCCTGTGCACCTCAGCTGTGGGTTGTCAGGCCTCAATTTCTCTACATCTGCATGAAAGTAGAAGGGCAAGACAGAAAAGTTGCATGTCACCCATGATTATATGAATATAGAGCTTAATGTATAGGTAATATTTCTAAAATAATGTAAAATATTAACTGAAAAAAGAGAGAAGGAAAAGCATCACAAAATCCACTACGCATTATTTAAATCTCTCCCTGTGAGAGGCTGAGGATTCAAAAACATACAAATTATCTGCTCTTCCATGTGACAGCAATCCCTCTGCTTCAAATCTGCACAGTCCTGGCTCTCAGTTGTCTACTCGAGAATGTTTTTTTAAGTTATATATTTAAAAAAAAGTCTTAAATATAATTTTCATTATTTTAAGACCATGAAGTGATTTTGGAGCAGTGGACTGTACCTATATAGACGAGCACTAATAGATATTTTGGCACACCTTGCTGAAGCTAGCTTGAGACAGAGATGATTAAAATAAATAAAAAGCAAAATTAATCCTGCTAACTGTCTGAGACCTAAGAAAAGGAATGTCTTTGTTCTGACGAGAACATCTTGGCTTGTACTGCTCCTTTGGCTTGGTTTGAGGAGGATGTATTTTCCAGTCCTCCCATGATACTTGGCAAATATAAAGCTGTCACATTGGATCCTGCTTCTCTTTGTATTAAAAGAATGTCTATGGTGTTTATGTTATAGGAAAAAACCACTATTTCTACTTATTGTATTTTCATTGTCCCTTCTCTTATGACTGTACTGTTTGCCAGCAGCCAAGGGGCCACTTTGATGCTTGCTTTGATGCCATGGTTTATTGTGTTGCACAGTTGAGCCTATGGTTTTTCTTTCAAATCAGAGCATACTGGGTGAAAAAAAACCAAACCAAAAATAAAGCTTTTCTATAATTATGGTTGTCTCATAAAGTCTGCATTTGTTACAGCTGCTGGGTTGTTGGAAATCTGTTTGTAAATATCTGTATATTCTGATTTGTTTTTGGCCTCAGAGATGTTTTTGTCTGTCTGTGTTCCTCACCCCTGGCCACTCATGCAAGCAGCCTTGCCTACCTGCACGCCGAGCTGCAGTGCCTCAGGAAGATACCAGCCTGTTACCTAGCTTATCTGCATGGTACAACTCCACCTTGTTCCCTCTTCTCACTCTGAGGGATTAGCATCCAAAGAAAACCAAATTAGTCTTGTATCAATTCACCCAAGAAAGCAAGTAGACAAACCAACCAGAACATTGCTGCTGGCAGAACAGAGTGCAGAAGGAAGCTGGCAGGGTGTGTGCTTTGTGTGCTGCCCAGCTCCACCATGCTGCTCTCAGAGGCCCACGGTGATGCCACAGGTCCTGCTACGGGGAACCAGACTCTCCAGTGCCCACAGGAAGCCTCACTTGCTGGCTCTGTGCTCCATATAGCAGTGCCAGTTAGGATGTATAGAATACCCACTTGGTTGTGTCTGTTGCTTTTCTCCATATGTCTTGTCACCATCTGCAAACTGATGAGGAACCATTCTGTTTCCATTTTGCTGGTGGAAAAGGAGAGGCTTTGGGAGGCTTGAGTGATTTGTCCAGGATTATGCACCAAATCAATGGGAGAAAAGGGGATCAGGCCATTCTACACAGGAGTGCCTTTAACTGTCCCATGGGTTTTCTAGGGAAAGGCATGCAGGTCCCCAAAGAGGAGTGTTCCTCCATTATTTCTGTCTGATTATTGCTGTGAACAGTGGGGAAATGCAAAATGCATTATTCATTTCTCCTACTCCTAAAATCAATACCTATCAAAATACAAATACAATTTAAATCAAAGGGCACTTATTGAGTGCAGATCCTACTAATTAGGTATGATTTCCCAACAATTTCTTAAATTATTTATCCACAGGATGGGTGCAAGGCACTTTGTGTGTCCCAGAGTGAATATTATAAACCTCTTGTCATGATACAGAAAATGTGAAATGTAGTGCAAGGCAGTGTGATTTGTAACCTTGATGGACTAATGTAATATCAATATACATCAATCTGTGCAAAAAAAATCTGTCTCATCATAACATCTAACAAGATATGTCAGAAGTCAATGACCTTGTGAAATGGACACGTATCAGTGAAGGTTACCGACTTTGTTGCTAGGAATCAATTAAAAATGTAATACCCACTTGCAATGGAAATTACTACACCATCACCAAAAAGGAAGTTTACATCATGCATGGGCATTTGTCATTAAGGGCAGCTCCCCTTAGGCTGGCTTTTGGTTCTGTAAGCAATTCCACTGCAATATATGGCTTTTATTTTTTTCTTGTGCTAGTATTGATTAGTTTAGCCCCATAATCAACGTGCAAAAAAAATACTTATGCCATATCCAGCTAAATATATTTTAAAAACCTGTACAGAAAAGATCCAATGGTTTTCAAGATATTTGTGTACAAATTAGAAAGGAGCTCTCCTGTAAAATGAAAGATTTACAATTGTCAGTCAATAATGTAGATCAATGTTCTTCAATTTTTAATCAAGGACTTTTCTCATGCAGCTTCTTTGGATCTTAATTTTCAAACCTACACTCCCATCCATAGAGCAGATCTGAAGGTTCCATTACACCAATCAAGCATCAACTGAAAATTCTTGGTCCCATCATATAGATGTGATACCCACCCACCAAATGCTTTCAAATCAGTGATTTAAAAGAAGAGTATGAAATATTATATATGTTTTCTCCTCAATTTTTAAAACTGATTGATAAAATATTCACTTTTTAGGCATTTTACTTTGCCCTTGTCATCTGATAATAATTCCAGGGCAAGTGTAATTTTGAGGCCAAAAATATTTGAACAGGGATGAAGGTCCTATGGCTTCAAAGGCAGCAGTATATGAGGGGCTGAAGTAAAGTTGACAGAGTAATTTAGCACTTAAACTTTTAGCTTGGTGCTTTCTTCTGTAGCCTTAATAGTGATCGGCTGCTCCCAGGAAAGCCATCAGGAGCCTGAGCAAAAAGCTGTAGGAGTCTGAAGTGCCTGTGTGGTTCAGCTGCTGCAGGCAGCCCGCGATTGCACGGCAGCATCGGCAGTACTGACTGCAATTGTGCAGCCGGGGACGCAAGGCAGAGCTGTAATTCAGAATTTCATGGCATTTTAAAGCACAAGTCAGACTTTTAATGGTATTTCAACCTTCCTTATTAGTTGCACAATAAGTGTCTTTCAGCCAGCGTTCTGCAAATTCCTTCCTGGTGATCTGCAAAAGAAACGGTTTGAAAGTCCGAGTGATGGAGATGAATGCTGGGAGTGTGGAAATGGATCTTGAATTGATGGGAGGAATAAGGGATTCTGAAAAAGCACTGCAATAAGATAACATGGGATAAAAAGGGTAGCAGCAAAAAGTTTAAAAAAGCATGCCATGAGTAAATTGGATATATAGGTTAAATTCTACTTCAGTTATTCAGCTATCCTGCTTGTATTTTTGTTGGTTTTTATCAATGAAAGTTTGTCTGGCAGGTATGAAAACAAAGTTCAATCTCAGAGTGTTTGAATTAGAACTCCTAGTTGCGTCAAATGAAAATAGTCAACCACATTTAATGTTTTGCATTTTCTCATTCCATTTAAATATGAATGAGCTTTCTGAAGGAATATCAAACATTGCAGATACTGTTTAGTTATATATTCTTCTTATCTTCATTCTTCTTTTCTTCTGTCTAATGCCTTTCATACATGCTTAAAATGTGTGTGATTTTATACGTGATTGTGTATTAGTGACTGCAAAGGTTATCTAAATTAAGACCATGGACAAACTTTATTTTAAATGCAGGGTAGAAGCACATCTGTCTCAAACAGCTTTGTGAAACACCTTTTGTGGTTTGCATACGGTAATGACCACTTAAGTGAGCTCCTACTCACACAACTTATTTGCAACAGTACTAACAAATGCATCTATAAAATGTCATTAGCATTTCAGTGTTCTGAAATAGGTTCATCTTCTCCATTGCCCTGGAAAATTCAGCCCTCTTTTATTGTGTAGAGGATACTAAGGAAAAGCATGTGTTCTTCCTCACAACACAGAGGATGTGTTATCTACTGTATAACTGTACTTGATAGATATTTTGTATTTTGCTGGGTCTCCCTTTGAGAGAGGCATAACATTTTTTTGAGTTGTAACTAACACTATTTTCTAGCCATGACTTGTTATAATTATATAAGATTATGAATATAATTGGGGCAATAAAACCAAAGCAAACAGTCTAGATTATATCTCTGGATTATATGCATAGGTTAGAAGTGTGTGGTTTTGCTGTATATCACATTGATTTCAGAAGGGTGTAGTTTGGAAATGATCACCCAAGCTGAGGGGGTACACCTCACCTATAAGCCTACATCAAATAGCTCACTTAGCCTTTTTCCACAGATGTCCTTTCCAAAGATAAAGGTGTGTACAGCCTGCAGGTATCTACAGTGGGCAAACTGAAAGTAAACAAATAGAAATGTGTTCATTTGACGAATTTCCTCTGTAAATGATTTTGCCTTAAACTGTAGAAAGATCAAAGAAAAACTCTGCAGAGCAGCTTCTCCATCACAGAGCTGGGGTGGCAGAGGATTGCAGCGGTGCTGCCTGGCTTCTACTGAGGTGCAATCTGTCTTGCACCTGTCCCGAGAAGCAGGAAAGTGCTGTTACATTTAATTTTCAAAGAGAGAGCTAAGACATGGACAGAAACCATGAGACTTGTCTGCACACCTAAGGGAACCCTGCAAAAGCTGAGGGGCTGAAGAAAGCTGTGTGGAGGCCGCAGCTAATAACTTAAACCATTAGACCATCCTCACAAAATCTGTGTTGCCAAGCCTGTTGCCTCTGAAATCTGAAATCAAACATTAGCAGCCAAGAACATCATGCTAATTAATTGCCTCAGGAGGACACAATTTCCAAGATCCAATAAAAGACGGAATCCAGCTCCCATATGTCCCATTTGATAGCCCAAGAAAACATGCACACATTTTTCAAAGAAACAGTGACAAATGTCCAAGTACTTGTCTCTCAGCTGAATAAAACTAATCACCAGGCCCAGGGATAGAAATGGCTGCTCATCAGCACCCAGCCTGAAAAGCCAGCCCAGGATACGTCGCTGATGAACCATTTTCATTCAGAATGTTGAAGGCAGCTTCAGAAGGTGACAGCTGAGCACCAGAGAACTTCTGTTCTGCCCACAGAACAGCATTACTCCTGCCTTGCATGCAGCTACCCTGTCACAGTGCTGGTTTATTAAAAAAAATAATTAGGAACAAAAAAAAGTTAGCATGTCACATTCTTGACAAAATACTGGGGAGAAGACAGAGATATCAGTGTAGTCACAGATATGTGCCAGGGCTGCCTTGCAGTGCTATAGGCTTGTCCTTGCTTGAACTTGACATTCCTGTAGATGGGATGTTTGTGCCAGAACGACAACGGTGCATAGCCCCAGGGAAACAGTGAGGGCTGGAGAGCCCAGCCCTCTCGGGAGAGGCAGGCCTGTCTGGCTGTGGAAGCAGAGCCCCATTGTGAATGGGAATGTCCTATCTCAGTGTGGCTCTAAGGCATATGGAATTGTTCAGCCGGCTTAAAGACATAATGTTTCTTTTAAATATTTATTGTTTGAAGGATCCTTACATGCATGAGAAGGTCTGTGCTATGTAAAGACTGCATGCTGTACTCACAGCCTGCCACATTTCAGGGAGATGCAGAAGCCATCTCCGTGTGCGGGAAGCTCCTGCTCCCACTCCTGCTCTGCTGGTGTCAGGTGTTTCACACAATTCCCAGGTTTGTTTGAGTAGAGTTGAATGATCAGCTTGTAGCAGACCTGGCCATGAGGCATGAACATCTGCTTGCCACGGCAAGAGCCCCAGCCTGGCTCCCATGCTCAGAGGATGGTAGGGAGCGTCTTGGTGCCCAGTGAGCGGACTGGGAGGCTCAGTGCAAACAAGAAAGGAGCACAGTTATGGAGCAGGACTGTGACAGGCCTTGGTGTTCAATCCAGGAGTTCCAAGTGACCCCTTACCCACACAAACATCAGTAGTATTTGGTAAGTGGTCAATTTGTGGGAACATACAAAATTTTTGCTTTCCTCTTTGACCTTTTACATATGATTCATGTGAAACTTTTAATCTAAAAAGAGTATCTTGACACCCTGTTTAGTAATAATGGGCATGAGGAAAGCAGGTACAAATTGCACAGCAAATTTTCACTCTAAATATTGAAGAAAATATATTTTATTCTGTCTATCCTGAGGAGATTAAAGAGCAGGGAAAAAAAAGGAAGGTCAAGGTTAGTAATTGAAGCACACCATCTATTGTGTATTTCCTCAATATCGCTCCAGTTGTATAGAATAATGGCATTTCTGAACTTCAATAACTTCCACCTCAGAAAGGGACAGCATTTTGACAGGACTCAGTAAATCATTTAAAATCACAAGGGCCATTATGCAGACTGTGTGATAAAGTTAGAGACAGGGTATTTTTCTGCAATTGGTCTTCAATTTCACTCTAGATTTTAGGTGACATAAAGCTCAAAAGGAGCTCCTAGTGCTACTCTCCCCGAGATGAGATCAACTCTTATGAGTACATGTTTTGATGACATGGCTCAGAAAATTGAAGGGATTATTATTATGGAAGGACCAAGGTGATAAGTACTGTGTTATATATGAACAACTGTCAGTCAGACAAGCCAAGAAAGGTCATAATCCATTATATTAATGTCATAAATGTTATTGTAAACTGACATCAGTATGGTAAACTGGGATTCTTGCACTTTTTAAAGTGCTGCTGTTCTTATATGACACAGTCCTGGAAAGACATGTTGATATTAATTTTTCTCTCAAAATAAAAGACTTTAAAGATTTTCAGCAAAATAGAAGTAGTATTTTAAGTATTTGTTTGGGGTTTTAATTTTTATTTTTTTTAAAGAAACTGACTGAATTGCCACAGTATCCGAGATACCATGAACAGATGAGAGAGGAGAGACACAAAAATTTCTGAATATTTACTGTCTGCCTTTTCTTTATTTGAACTGTAACTTTCACACTTCATTCAGACACACTCTGGGGGCCACTCCAGCTGAGGATAAGAGAAGCAGGAAGGCAGAGGTGGAAGTTCCTGGCCTGGCTGTTGACCGCCCTGAGTCAGAACTGCACCCTTCTGTAATTCACTCCCTTGACATTAATATTTTTCCCAATATCAAATATGAAGCGAGGTGATACTCAGGAATGTATGACAGTGGAAAAGGGCAGTGGAAATCATATTTTATGTCTTGTGTGTTGCTGAGCATTTTGGGCTTCCAGAGGAGGATCACCAGGGATTCAAACAAGACGTTCTCCTTGCCAGCACCACAGGGTGTTCCATCCACTGCTGACCCGTTATGAGCCAGCAGTAAATTACTGTCACTTATGTAAATCTGTTCCCAGCACAGGCTCCCAAGTGAGAGTACGGGGGGTGAACTCTGAGCCCATGCAAAACCAAAGCCTTGTGTCCACACTCACTAACATTGCAAACAAATGGTATAAAGCTGAAATGTGGATGCATCAGGGGTGAAACAACTATCCAGTTAGCACTGGATCACTTGTTTCCACATTTGGGGGAATGGTATGGTAAACTCCAGAAATGCAAGAGGAATTTAAGGTGAGTTTTCACATCCCACACAGAAGCCAAAAGAGTAAAGCAGGGTAAGTACTGGAAAGTGCCATGCTGTACTTACTGACCATATCAGATCAGAGCTATGGTTTTATGTCAGAACTTATAATTCAACATGTCCAGCAGACTCCTGCTGATGCATGGTTGTGATAACACTGACGTGGGCAGGAGACAGCCACCAGTGAGTCACTGCACCACTTCCTGCAGGAGCTGGCTACAGTAAGCATCCCATTGCACTGCTGATCGAGTAAGGCTTGCAAAAATCACCCATCAGTCTAGCTCGTACAAGCTACAAATAAGCCATGTTTGTACCATGCAGGTAAAATGTTCAGGATGAAACCAATGTGGGCTAACTTGAATTGTATAAATAGCTGCAAATCATTACTTCAAATGAGAGCATAATGCCTGGAACCACAGGCAGGACATTTACAGACTATCAAATTATCTTGGGATAATAGTGTAATGCTTTTCACTGCTGTACTTTGTGTTCTTATAGCTGAGCAAAGAATACTACAGCTGGAAAAGGCTCAGAATTTCAAAGAGAAGAGATTTCATAAGTAGAGTGCTTCCATGGAAGAGACCGCCTTTTCTGTGTTATTTTAAAAGAACATTAAAAAACCCCCAGCAAACAAAAAAAGTTATTTTTTATGACTCAGAACCACACAGAATAACATCTGATGATAAACAAACCTTTAGACAATTTGTCTATTTTATAATATAACCTGCCAAGTGCTTCCTTGTTCATATGAGGTTACTTATCTCTGTGATTGCAACAAAATTCTTTTGATCAAATGTGTTTTCAGAACTGGCACAACCAAATCAAGTAGCTAAGCTAGTTTACATGCACAAGTGTTGTTTGAGTATAGAATTTTTGGAGCACATTTTTATAGAAAATAGAGTGCCCTTTGAAACACTTGGAACTAAAGCTGTATTATATAAATGCCCTAATGCTGTTTATGATGTCTATAGAAGTATGTGATACTCAAAGTGGGTTTAGGATGCTCCAAAGTATATAAAAGAGCATTAATTTCAGCACAGGTGGGAATGTCCCTGGATCCACTTATGAATGCAGGTTTCTTATATCCTGTATATTAAATATAGCTACATACAAGGCCACACTTAATATAGCTTTGCTCATTGGGAATAATCCGCAGAGTAAGCCTGTTAGGTAAGGTTTAGCATCTACATTTTTCTGCTCACATCTGCTTGCCTGACATATATAATCTGCCTGGATGTCACAGTTTACATCCTATTTTCATTGGATGATAATGAAACTTGATCAGTGTCTTCATCTCCTTCTCTGTCTCTCCAAGAAATACTTCTGCTTGTCAGCTCCCCCTTACCAGGACTCTCTGGTGTGACCCTTAAAGGTAGTGCATGCAAGGCTTGAAGGCAACTGTACAATTTATCATTATGCAAAGTGCATGCAGAAAGTGCTACTTACAAGACAGTACGGAAACAAAAAATGATATAGTAATTTCCTAACCTGAATTTTCTGTACTTCCTTTTCTCGCACAAAAGTCTGGCATATTACTATTTTAGCAGCAATAATTCAGTAGTTGCTTTCTGAAGACTTATGTTGCTGCTGAAGTCTCACAAAACTGAACTGTAGGCACCTCAGTAATTTTAGAACAGCTTAGTCTGAGAGGTAAATTAAAATTAGGGAAAATTAGACCATTTCTAATGAGATGGTTATTACACTGAATAATGACGATTATTGCTTCTGCTTAATAAAACTGTCAGCCAGTGCAAAATATATATTAAGGGAAATTACATTACATTATATTTCTATCAACTCAGAAATTTGGTGTGTTGCTTTCCCAAAAACCATGGAAATAATGAAATGTTAGACAGGGCTTCCTTTTCCAAATCGGATCAAACATGGAGCTTTCAGAAACAGTCCTTTAAAGCCCTGATTTTAAAGCCCATTAAATCTAATGTTGTAAGGATTTCTGCTGACTTTTGCGCCGTGTAGATCAGGACACCATTAAAATGAGCAGTGTTCCCCCTATTGTCTCTACTAAATACCTAGACAACACCACACAGTGAATGCATACTGAGCTCAATGCTTGCTGGCACACCTGCTTTTCTGTTCTGATTTCTGGCAAATTAGGAGATGGACTCCGTAGGGTGAGACACACTGCTATTCCCAAGGTGAAAACAAAGAGGAATATTACCTATTATCTATCTATTATCTATCTAAACATTAAATCCTGCTGTAGAAACCTTGGCGCTGAAGCCCCAGACACTTAGAGGTGAGGCACCTGCCCAGAAGCCTGTCCAGAGACACGAATGACCTGGAAATTCGAGTGCTCACCATTTTTTTTGTTTAAAAGTAGGCACAATATCAAACTCCGCCATAAGCAAGAGCTGCTGTCCTGAGAAATGAGAGCTGGAGAGGCTGTCTCCTCTGTGCTGGGAGTCTACCTGACAGTAAACTGCCAAATGGGCCAAAAGAAGGGAGGTGGGAAGTGGAGAGGACATGTTTTTGTGGAATAATTTTATATAAACTAAGCTAAATTTTTCTTACAGAAAGGTGTTTATTGCAGCTGCAGTAGCAGTGCATTTTACAGATTCTGGGAGAGATTAAACAAGCAGCAAAAACTGCATGACTCAACACACACCTATGCCCAGTGAACCAGGGCACAGAAGTGAGCGAGTTTTTCTGTGGTGCATGTTAAAATCTGGAGAAACAGAGATTTACCATATAATTTTATTCTTTGAGAGCACTATTCCTCATACGAAGACCAATGCATTATCTTAAATGAGGATGATAACATGATTAATAAGCCACAGCACATGTGTTTCTCAGGTTTTTATCATGCTTTGAAACGTTTACTAATCAACAAGATTTCCTCTTTTATGAAGCCCATTTTGTAGAGTTCCATAAAACAGGTTCAACAATCACAATTTCATTAGCATTATATTGTTGCCATGGTAATGTGGTACCAATTCAATTGATAGGCTTTTCATCCTGGGCTTATAGAATTGCTCTTCCTGTCAAAAATACATCTGTATGGAAACAGCAAACCGATCTTACCACTGGAGTACAAGCACAAAATATCACATGCTAATTTGGCTAGGAATGTATCATGTTACTGGCAGCAGACCCAGAAATCATCAGAGACATGGTAGAAGTTACTAAGCACTATACACAGCAAAGTCACACTTCAAAATTAGGAAAGTTACACACATTGCTGCAGTATCTGAATGTGTTGCTGCAAAAGCACTTGGCTCTACTGTGACCATTCTCTGAAATCCTGTAAGGAGGGCACAGTGCAACTGGGAATATTGGAGGAAACAAAAGCAGTAACACACTAAAGAATAAAATGTGAGCTGAAGGTGCGTTGGTCCTTCTCCCATTCACATGTTCTGCAGCATGTTCTGGGCTAATTGCTGCCAAATGCAACACCTTGTTTCTCTGGTCTGTAAAATCAGGATAATGCCCCCTCTGGCCCTGTGCAGAGTACCTGGTGTATACCAAATAGCGAGTGATGGCTGGTACTGCTAAACACTGTCATTAAGTAAAGTAGAAATGCTTTTAACAGCTCTGTGAAAATGCACTGCACACATCTACAGTTTGAGAAATGTCACTGGGAAGATCTGGACTCACCCAGGGAAATGCAGAAGAGATGACAGACTGAGAAGGTAACAGTACATATGAACTTATGGAGGAAGGATACTCACATCATTAAAAGATCATGACAGTGCATAGTTTTTAAAAAGTAAATATGGTAGGCTACAGGAGAAGTATCTGCAGCAATCTGAGCAAGGAATACAATATAAGCAACAGTACAATATAAGGCAACAGTGGGGTGGCTTGTTCATAATATGTTAAAAAACTTTCTTGTGCATTTGCACTTTTTTATGATTGTGTCATATTTAGATAGGAAAAATCTTTTACCATCCTGACACATAATGTTCAGTCTATAATTTCTTAGCTTAATCGTGTTGTATCCTTTGCAGCAGCAAGGGTAAATTACAGACAGGATAGCATTCAATATAATCAAAGATGTGTTCCACTTTACATAAGTTCTGTCTGATTTACAAAAGCAGTATCTTCTCCAACTGAGTGAGGAAAGAGAGACCTTAACTTGTAGATAAAAAAATTCAGGGAAGAGGCTTCTCCTGCATTAGGAACCTATCATTCACACACAAAAAGATAGCTGTTGTTACCACTATTATCTATTTATTTACCTTTACCATGATATAGCCACAGGACCCAGCTGAGACCAGGACCTACCTGGCTAAGCATGGCAAAACAACACAGAGTGCTGCAGTCTCTCTTTCAGACAATTTATAAGCCACAAGAGAGGCCAGAGAGGAAAGAGAGAGAGTGAGACAGATTAAGTAACTAACTCTCTAGGTCAGAGAAGAAGTCAGTGACAGAAGCAGCACAGGTCTCCAGTCCCTGTACCCTCTATTGGGATGCCTGTCCTGGTGGGGGAAGGATATATTTGGAGACATCCTCCACCAGATTCTGAGGACTGACACTCTAACTCATACACACAGCCATGCTTTATCCCCTAATTTCAATGGCTGCATCTGTGTTGCTGAGCAGGGGCAGCCCGAGGCAAAGCTTGAAGTCATCTGTGAAGCCCACCCTTATTACCTATTAAAACACCTTCAGGCTGGCTCCAGGGCAACCCTGTTAATCCTCTCAGGGACAAAGGCTCAGGAATACCCTATGTTTTTTTGAGCATGCTCAAGGGCACCAGGGTCAGGGTACCTGCCAGAGAAATATTAATGAGTTTCAACACCAAAACTGAAGCAATAGGGATCAGGCTTTCCTCCTTTGGAGCAGGGACTTCCAAATCCAAGCCTCAACAGATGGAAAGAGAGGGGAAAAGAGAGGAGATTTTGGTCACAAGAGCCAGAAGTCAGTTTACATCAGAATTTGAAAGCTTTGATCAGGAAACAATATGATGTCTTAGATTAGGAAAGCATTGGATTGCAGTTTTTCTTGTTTTCTCCTCTCTCTGTCTCTCAAAAATCCATATAAAGTAAACCTGTTAGACTCTGGGTGAAGAGACATTCATCTTCTGGTTGGTAAATACTTCCTCATGCTGTGTGGTGCCTGCTGACTTTACTGCTGTTGCAGCCTTTTAAAATGCTTCCAGGAAATCTCATTCAATTTTAACTTAATATTTTTTTATTAAGGAATCCAAAGAGAGTTTATAATAATCCCAAATTAACTTTTTAATAAAAACTGCAAATAATAGGCTAGCATAGATTTGATCTCATATACATATCTGATAAAAATTCTGATCTGTAGTAAAATTTGTTAGCCGGGAGTTTGTTGTCATCATATTAATGAATATAAAAGCTGGCAGATTCAAAATGGCAATATTAAAGTAAGCCTACTTTTTTTTTTATAATGATTTTGCATTGCGCATTCAGTATTGATGAAAATTAAGATTTAGCATGCAGAAGAATTATCCATTATAATGGGATTGTCCACAGTGAATTTAGTAGGACATTTGTTTAATTAAAAGTATTTATCTTGAATGATTTAAGATATATGTCCTACTACTGAACTGATGATGTAAATTAGTTTCTTATAATCAGTTCACCACTGATGACTTCTAACACTAAATAAAAGAAGAAAAAGGTAAGAGAAGAGTTGGAGGAAAATAATTGATGCCACTACCTGAGAATTTAAAAGAACTTTAGAAATAATGATTATCTAATACTATGCCATAATCACACCACTAATGCAGAGACCTAATAGACCCCTAAAAGGCCACACTTTAAGCAGAAAGTATGGAGATAAAATCATGAACACATAGTCAGATTCCCACTCCTACCCACTGCACCTGTGCCTCTGGCACTGGCTTTTGGAGGGCAGAGCTTGGGCATGAGAGGTGGCACAGAGCCTGTGGTGGGTGAGGCCCTGTAACACGGTGTGGGGTGTCCTGCAGGGGCTTGGCAGGGCATTTCACTGGCTTTGGGTGGGAGGCTGGGAGCTGAACTGCTGGGGCTGGCAAATTGGGGCAGAATGGAGAGCAAGGCCACAACACCAGGGAGGGCAGGAACCGCTGTGACCTGCTCCTCAGGGTGGTTCTAGGTGTGTTTATAAGGATGTAATGGGTGGTTTAATCTCTTATATACTTCTAAGGGGGAACCCCAATGGGTGGAACGTTTCAAGCTCTCTCAATTTTACAGCCCTACAGCCCAAGTTTCCCGAACTTAGGAAGTCCACCTTCCTTCCTTCTTCGCCAAATGAGTCATGGAAAGCTGTTGATCTTGAGTCTCTGGAGACAATCTAATATCAGCAATTTTCTGGGGGTGCTGCTACAAGGTAGGGCCACACCTAACTCCTTCGAACCATCCCATCAGCTCAGGTGTGCTACTGGCATGAAAAGCTCATGACTCCCACTGCAGAGATCTACTTGTCTGCTTCCTGGAAACCCTGCAAAGCTGACCCTGAGACAACTGAGCCTTCCATCAGCCAGACGCTCTAATCACTCACTAAATAGTGTTGGCTGAGGTTGTTGGACAAAATTTTCCTAGAGCCAAGAAGACAGGAAAGAAATATTTACCTTCTTCATGTCACAAGTTGTTTTTTCATTATTTCTTCTTTTCTCCTTTTTACACTTCAGGCCTTTCTTTCTTCATACATAGGCTAATAGGAAGAAATGCTGTGGACAAGTCCAATCATTTGATTTAAGTAATTTGTTTTAATTCTAATTATGAGCATTCAAACAGCAAGTGACATTTGTTGATATATGTTACACTTCTGAAACACTAGAAAAAATATCTAACATATTTTCTGTTCATGCTTAGATGACGTTTTAGGAACAGGAAGCACCCTGGCAAGGGCATGCGCAGGATGGGAGCTGTCAGTGGAGTGCATGGCCGTGAATCTGGTTTTGATCTGTCCCTGTAATTTTCCAGGTGAGCCTCGGACTCTGCCTACAGCCTGTGCTCTCAGATGACAACCCCACGATGGCAGATGGAGGGACATACCAGGCCTTGCACTGGGCGTTTGCTGCTCCCAGAGCTGCCGCATGCCATGGGACCCCCAGCTGCTGGATGCCTGACCCAGCTCGACTGCTGCTGGAGATGTGTTGGGGCTGGCTCGGCCCTGCTACTGCTGCCTGCCTGCCTTATTCTTCTGAGTTATGCCCCAGCCCGCTCCTGTTGTGCTCGTGCCTCCGGGCTGTATTGAGTTTTCAATTATCACAATATACAGTGCAGATGCTATGCAAAACAGCCAGTGTGGCTGAGCATGCTGAACTCAGTAGAAACAGTTAAATAAACGTACTACTATAATACCAGGAAGCTGATTGAAACCACAAGATACCAGCGTCATATCCTGTGGCTTTTATGTTGGTAGATGTAGATTTCAGTCATTAGAGTCTAGCTATCCAACAGATAACAACTAGACGAAATGGATCACGATATCTTCAGTTGTGAGTAACTGATACACATTTGCCACTAAATGAGAACCCGGTAAACTACAGAAGAAAGAAAACATTTGAGATACCTAAAAATATATCCAGTCATGTACTATGGGGTAGCATCCAACTGTGTGCAACTTAAACTCCCTGAACACAAAATACATTTAAAGTGGTACAACAAGAGAGCTCTGACTTCAGAGAACCAGTGTGTGGTTACTTGTCAACTCCAAATTCAGGCAAGGAAATAAACAGCAAGCGTAGGTCTCAACTTCTCTGTTTGTACATGCAGTAACAAGCTCCCAGATGATAATGATATTGTGATATGTATATCTATGTGACTTAAAAGATGATGACAAAAGAGGAAGAAATAAGCAATAATTACAATAATGTCAGATTTTCCTGTTATTAACTTCTCAAAAAGCTCAACAGCTGGAATTTTAAAATGTTTTATGTAGACAAATGTAAAGAGAACAACACATTAAGTGTGTTTTTTTCGAAAGGAAAATTAAATAGGCATACAGAGAAAATGATTATATTTAGTACTCCCAGGGCAAATTTAAGGACTGTGAAATAATTTGAAAATATTAATGATTTAGCCTCACATCCAGCTTTCAGGTAGCTAATAATGATAATTATTACTATAAATAAAGAGTATTATTATCATTCTTGCTCAGAAGATTGGAATATTGACGCATAGAGAATTCTGTGTTTGTCCAAAGTCTGTAACCATCCTTCTCAAGAACTAATATAGATTAGGATTATCCTTTTCCAAATACTCTTTGATATATGATCCAGTTTATCAGTTCTAAAAACCAACCAACCAAGCTTCCTTGTGAAACAGTGCTAGTGAACATCTCCATTTGTGAATTCCCAAGCAGCAACAGTCCTGCTTAAAAAAACCAAAAACAACAACAACAAAAAAAAAACCCTAAAAACAAAGAAGAGAAACGGAATCATGGAAATCAGTACAAAATCTGTCAAGGCCCCATCTGTGACTGGGTATTAGAATATCACTAAGAAGCTCTGAGGAACAAAGTTCATTCCAAGTCTAACACATAGTGCTTTTTGGTCATTGAAATTAATTCAAGCAGGGAGAAATGAGAGCGTGTACCACGAAAACTCTATTCCTCCACTGAGGATCAAAGAAAAGAAGCATCACTGTATGTGGTCTTGGGTTTGGTGCACAAAACCATGCTTAAACACTAAAATAATCAGTGTACTCATGTCTCATTTTGATAGCCAGCTGCTCCTCTGAGGAGTGCCAGGGAAGGAAGGAGTTCTGGTCCTGACAAGATGAGGACTCAGATTACATATGATTGTTGCAAAAAGCAAGATTTACAGCCAGCTACCTGAAATAGTACGGAAACAAAATTATAGTCTCCACCCTGGCCTTGAAAATCCCTCTACAAACATGTTTATTTCCTTCTGAATGGGAATATATAAAGGCTGGAGACACTTATTTGTCAGCTATTTTTATATCTCTTCAGGCTCTGAATCTTGCATATTAATAAACTACAGGAAACAGGAAAACCAAGCATTAACACCATTCTAATGCAGCATACTATTTTTCTTTCCCTTTTTTAAACTGTTAGAGTATGCAAATGTTCAGTTAACTGGTCCTCATGTTTTCTCTTTATTGAATTGCTTTCACTATAGCAAATAAATATTCATAAAGAAATGTGGACAATAAATCATTTCAAATAGTTCAAAGCCATTTTCTTTCTAGACTGCATATATTTTCAGCTGTAACTCGCCTTTAATATTTAATTCAAAATACAGACTTGTAGAAGGACAATAGAGATAATGTGTCAAGTAGTAATTAAAAAAGGGAGTAATTATTAAACCCATTTTGATCTACATCGTGGTCTGCCAGATTCATAATCTCCTGTGTTTGCTAGGATGACTTTCTACTTGTTTTACACAGAAACTCAAAATAAACTTCTGTTTGAAGACACTGCAGAAAACAAAAGATTTCAACCCTGAGCCTGTGGGATCCAGAGCCCTTCCCAGCCCTGGAATTTAGGTGTATCTTCTGTACCATCCTAGCAAGATAAACTCCAGCAGGCACTGCCTTTCCTGCTAATATTGTGAATTCTCCGGGAAGCAGATCCAGATGCAGAGCAGAAGACAAGGAAGGGCCATCCCAGTGTGTACAGGTAAACATAACCTGTCTCACCATTTAGATTTAAGCTAAGAGCTTCAAAAGAAATGAAATCTAAGGATCTGGTTAACTTATACATTTAGGGATCTGAGTTCAAATCCAAGTAATAATTATGTTCCTTGTCTCATTGTATGTTTTGGCTGTTAATACACATATTTGGCCCAAACTCATTATCTTTCCTGATATGTTGCTGACTTTGGGCCCTGATTCAACAGAGCACTTACATACAGACTTAAACAAATTGATTTAGGAAAGCATTCCTCTTTGTGTTTAATCTTGGGCAGACATTTTACTCTCAAATCAATGGGACTTATGAACAGCCCTGACCTTTGGGTCTAAATATTTGCCAAATCAGTGCACTGATAGAAATATATTGGAAAAGATACATGTCTAATTAGAATTTTAGTCCCTACTTTCATGGGTAAATACCCATAGATAACCCATTATTCTGCTCAAGAAATCCATTTTATAGAACTTATCAGAAAGTCTTAAGTCACATTTTCTGTTTATGCTGAAAATACCAGGTGAACAGTGTCATTCCTTGCGTATCTGTAATATTCTTCAAATAAATAAATAAAAAACAGAAAAAGTGCTGGCACAAAGGGGCATTCATAATTATTTACCAATACCTTCTCTATTGCCCAGCATGTGGCAATCCACTGGAGAGCAGGAAGATGGAAGGTGAGGCAGACAGGTTCTGATATCCCACAGATTTGAAGACAATCGCACATGAAATACCCCGGGAAACTCCTCTCCAAAACCAGCATTTATAAGGGCCATTTATATACACATGGAATTTTGGGTGATCACATATTTTTATTATACAATGAGGCCAGCCAGGGTAAGACCATGGATGTTTCTGTTATCACCGTGCACCCATATACAAGTGCATCTATAGCCAAATCAATGAATTTAGAAAAGTAGCCGGTAAAATAATCAATGCTATGCTTCTATGATATAAAATAATGTTCATGCCATTCTTAAAAAAACATTTCACAGTTCAGTTTTCTTTCTTATGTTATGAAGAAGGCAAACAGAGGTTCTCAAATGTTGTTCATAGATAGGAAACACAATCATAAAAGGGGAAGTAGATTACAACAGGTCCCATCATATCATGTAATTTGAAGAATGATGAGTATGAAGATCATAAGAAGATGCAGGAAGAATCAATGGGTGCTACGTCTCTGTACAACCATACAGCAATACTGTGATCCACATTATCCCACTGGGTTCTGTGGGCAGAATTTGGGAATAATGCACAAAAAGCAGTTGTTCAGCATTCACCTGGCTCCCACAATCACATGGATCTATCCTAATGCTGCCTACACTCACTTAGGAGGCGGTGAGTCAGGAATATGGAGCTGCTGTATTGTACACTCACTGCATGCAAGCTCTGGAGCAAGGCTCCTTCGAGCAAGGAGCAGACTTCAAGGGAAAAGCACAAGGGTCTTCTCCTCTATGACTGTCACAGTACAAAAAAAAAACAAAAAAACAAACCCAAACCAAACCTCAATCTCTCTTTTCCATCTACTGTGCCCCAGGGGAGGGGGAGAGTACAGCAAATACAAAACAGTCACTGCCTCTGATAGGCATTTCCATATTTAGTCATGAATTGGAGCTAAATTTGCTAATTTAAGTCACCTGATCTCAATGATATCAATTCGTGCCTAGCAGGTACAAAAAGCGTATGAAGCATAAGGTCAGCAGGAATGGGTCCTTGGTGGAGGAAAGGCTTTCTCCAGTGTGAGGAGAGGATATCTTTAATCAGTTCTTCAGTTTCTGCTGAGATCTTACTGTTTTAGTGCAGTAAGATACTTCATCCTAGAGGTGTGTTTTGCAACAGATTTAAAGAGTTTGGGATTTCACTTTTTTCATCTTTCCTGATACCTCTGCTTAGAGTGTAGTAATGGTTTTTCTATGCTACATATAACATACAGAACATAGAAAAAAATGTTTCCCCCTCACTTCACTAGTATTTACACTGTTACATATTTTAAGGAACTAGAAAAATAAGCAGCACTGCTATCAAACAATATCCTTTTATGCCCATTTCTGTTGTCAAAGTTTTTCTGCTTTTTAACTGATAATGATTACAATTTGTATCTGAAAGTCACTTCCATTATTCTGCCCTTTGACTTTATTTTTTTGGTTTTGTCTACCAATATTGGGTCAAGTTCTGAAATATAATTGATTTGCACTGAGTTTGTCAAAGACAGGCAGACTTCTGAACTGCTGGATGCTTAGCTTCACATCCTAAGCAATTTAGCTTCTTTTCATTACCCTTCTTACCAAATAAAAGACTAGTCTACTGTTTTTTGAATGTGTGATAATAAGAACATGTCAAAGAATGCTAATAATAAGGAAGAAAGTCCTACTGATGCTCAAATTCCTATGTTCCTAGCAACAGTTTAGCACACATTATTGTAGTTCCCTCTGGAACAAAAGAAGTTCATCACAGGTTACACTGTATGAACTTCAGCCCCTGATGTAGCAGTCAAGCTAATGTGAGATGAAATGTAACACAGATTAGAGTAACTTGATAGGAAATAAATACTTCTTAATGCTCACTCACAGAAGTGGGGAAAGAAAAAACATTTTCCACTACGAGCATATTTCTTTTTTTCCATGTTTACCTGAAAATTGTGAAACCACCTGAAATAAGCAGGGTGTATCGAACCCATTCATATCTTGCACTGTGTTTGAATAATTTCATTATGTTCAAAGCATCTTTATCAGAAGGATGCTTGCTTATGAGTTTTGGTTTTCTCACTTTTTTTTTTTTTTTTTTTTTTTTAATTTTTCAAATCCTCTGGCTTTTCTCCAAGCAGGAGAATAATTCTAACTTGTAGCAGATGTACTCCATCCCTGAAGACAGGATCAATCAGACAGAAGGTGATTGTTCTCCTTAACATCCTAAGATTTACTTTGGTTTAAAAGTCAGCTTTGCGTCCTGCAGACCCATTATTTACTAAAATAAATACTGCAAAAATCAGTCATACTCTGCTTGAAAATTAACAAAAACTAGATTGACTCTCTACTCAGAGATAAACAGTTCACAGAGGAGTAAGAAAACAAAAGGCTCCTGATGCAATGACAGAGTTAAAAGCAAAAGTTCTTATGGAACATGGGCAAGTGAGCAAAGAGAATGAAGAACAGGTGGTAGAATGGAGATAAGGGGAGGGGATGAAAAAACAGGGGAAAGTTATATTAAAAGCAAAAGTTTAGACTAAAGAAGCACATGCAGCCCCAAGGGTATGCTTGGGGCACTTCAAAAAAGTTTTGAATAAAAAAGCCCCCAAAATCTACTGTGATGTATATATTGATAACAGAAGTGGCACCTGTATTGTAGAAACTTCAGATGCTCACTGACTCCAGTAGGAATTGAGGTGTTATGTACTAAAGCTTGGCCCAAGCAGACTCGTATTTTGAGTACTTTTTTTTTACTCTTTGTATTTGATGTGGTAGAATAGCAATCATAAGCTTAGTTGGCAGCCTCTAGGCTGCTGTGGTGTAGTAAAACAGCCCCAAGAGAGTTGAGAATCTGAACCCAGATGTTCTCTTAAAATGGGACATGAAAGGTCTGGTTTGACTTTTAAATTGGCAATAGTTAATTGAGAAAGACTTTAATCAATACTTCATGTGATTTAAACCTGATACAACCAGGTAGCCTGTCTCTGAGAAACTTTCCAACAGGCTTTTGCAATCTCCCTAGGACTCAAGGTATTTTGATGAATAACATTTCTAACAGGCTAATTTTCTTGCTAATTATCATCAAACACCTAGAAAGACATTCTGCTGTAGTAGATATGCTTTGAAAAAAACTAAAGTCCCTTCAATCATGGGCAAAAGGAAGTAACAAATTCACCTACAAAGTGATACAAAGATTTTTAAATCTTAAAGTAGTGTTTTATTACAATATCTTGGTGTTAAGATACAACATCCTATAGTTGATAGATAGAACATCCCCCCCATAATTGATTTTGAAATTAAAGTCAGAATCCAGGGATAAGAGTCCTAAATTTTATATTAAAAATAAATTGGCCCGTAGCAATTCTAAATGGCAAACTCTGTTCTCCTCCAACCAAATGTGTACTGACCAAAGGGATTCTATGCGTTTTTGGTTTTGTTGGGTGCTTTATTTCCTCTTTAAAAGAAAAAATATACCCTACAATACAGCTTACCAAAACTCATGGATCTGTAAAGAACTTTTGGCATGAAAGTCCCAAGTGTATCCTTCCTATTCCAAAACACTTTGAGGTTATGCTTAGTCATAAATGTTTCTAGTCTACTTCATTTCATTCTGTGCAAGTTGTACAAGATGGAGGAACAGACTCAAAAGGAAAAAAAATTCTTAGTGGAAGAAACAAAAGCAGGCATGTGTCTCTCTGCCATAGCCTGCATCCTTCCAAATCCATCCTGCTGATGCCAAGGCTTGTCTCTCCCAAGATCACAACTGCATCTGTAGTGAGCAGTACTTGCTCGGTGTCACATTACTCAAGCAGTGCAAAATCAGATCCAAGGAAATTTGTGTTACCATGGCTTTACTGGGAGCAGGGGGGAGCTTATCTTTAAATGGCTGGGATGTAGTTGCAAAGCACATAACCCAAACTCGGCACTGTCAGTTTGAGGATACGATGGGAGAGTAACAAACAAGCATACACTAAACAGATGGGCCAGCCAGGCTGTTACATTGGGGCTCAACTGCAGCTCTGGCTCTGTGTGTGGGAGCTCCTTAGTCAGGCTGTATTGACTTTGGTGTTTACAATACCCTTGCTTGGAGGATTATCATTAATTTATTCTGTGATTGAGAAAAAAGATTAAAAAATAAGAAGGCCTTTTAAATCCTATGATATTCTCCTTTCAGGCTTATAACAAACATCCAGTGACAGTGATATAGGGTCTCTTTGAAATAAGTGTGAAATTACAAGTATGCATGTGTATATGATCTCTTTGTCAGTATTTGACAAGCTTAAAAAAGTATTTTGGTTATAGAAGCCACTGATGTAGATGTTATGAGACATATGGGAGGGGTCTTTCAAATTTTTGGAATGTTTGAAGCAGGAATTTGCTGTGTGGGCTAAAAGGACTGTATCTGTGGCACAAGCAGGTGGAGATCACATTTTCCTAGCTGGTTGTTGTGGCAGTACTCCACCTAAGCATTCTGCAGCAAGGTGGAATGCAGCATAGCCAGAAGTTGCCATAGCAAGGGATTATTGTGCACTTAGAGTAAAATCTTGGATATGTACATGTTGCAATTAAAGTGATCATTGATTTGAATTTTTGGGAAGGAGCTGTACTGGACATAATCTTAAAAAACATGAACAAAACTCCAAGAAAACTAATCAACCAAAAAGGAAAAAAAGGCAAAATAACATAAAACCTTTTATTCATTTGTGTAAGAAGTGGGCAGCTCCACAGCGCTGTGATTTATTTTTTCTCTTGTTAAAAGCTAAATTTGTGTGAGGTAAATGACACCCAGCATAATGCAACACTTTTTTGCTTAGAAATATATTTCAGTTTCTGTGAAAATGGTTGTTTTACAGCATGAGACTTATATGCAATACACAGTAAAGAAATACAACAAACACAAATTCAGGCATGAGATTAGACAATGTAATCTTGTTTCATTTGGTGAGGGAAGATTTTTTTTTTTTTTTAAATCATTATATGTGTTTTACAGCAATAGTAATTTTCAGTGGAAATAAAATGCCCCACATAGATGGACAATGTTTGTTATAAAGGGTTAATTTCCAAAAGGAATCTGGTTTGGCTCAGATTTTTTTTTAATCAAATTGATTCTGCTTGATTTGATGTAGTGATCTAATATGACCTTGATTAAATTAGAGAGAAAATGATGATGCAGACTTTTTGTCCTATTGACAATTGCTACCTTAGGCTAGGATGGCAGTGAATTAATGTCTTGCCCATATTTTGCAGGGACCTTGGCTAGGAATTAATTTTTTCTGTTCACTTTGACCTTGCTAAGAAGGCAATAACTGTTGTTGCTTGTAAAGTTAGCCCATTTCTCTGGTTCAGAAATAACTTCAGGAACTCGCTCAAAACAGATGACTGGCTTGCCATCTTGCCATCAGCCTAGTAGTTCAGCAAGGACATAGGGAGGCACCAGAAGTCATTTATATTATTTGAGCATCAGTTCTGCAGTCAACAGCTGAGATTGTGGATGGTCTTTATATATCATCTCACACCAGCATTGGGGGCTAGAGCTACATCAGAGATTTTAAGTGGAAATTTGCTTTCTTCCAGGCAGTGTAAAGTTCCTGGGTAAAAATCACCTATATAACAAGGTAGGGAAGAGATTTTCTTGAACTGTCCTGTGGAAAACTATCCCATGGTTAAGTTTGTTTCTTTTTCCCTATTTGATGGAAGTTAGAGAGCGAAAGATGTGCTGGTTAGTGCTTTGGGGGCTTCTATTTAATTTTCATCCCAAGTACTATGTTACTTTACAGCAAATTTTATTAAATATAAAGCAATACAGAACTCTTTTTCTTCAGCAATATTTCATTTCTTGGTTTAAACAAAGCATTCATGTTAATTACCTGTGTCTGTTAGCATTGATGGCTGTTAAATACTATCATAAAATTAAAGTGATAATTGAGGTTTGTTGCACTGAGCACTGTAAAGACCTGTATAAGACAATAGCCTCTATTAGAAAATGATTTTCAATATATAGTCTTTTAACTGTGTTTAAATCTTGCAATAGGAGCAATACACTTCACTGTGTGCATGACCACAACTGCTGAAGTTACAGGAAGTGAAAATGAATCTTTCCCACGTAAATGGAACTCTGCAGGAAGCAACTTACAGACATGTAAAGAGTATGGTTAAAAATGTGCAGTCTCGTTAATGTTTACGTACAACACTGGTGGAGGGAGGAAAGATTTGCTGTTTTAATGGCAATCCAGTATGCATTGAAGTCAATATGGAAAGAGAAAATGTTGATTTTTGTGTGTTATAATACCTAAATGGGAAGATGTCTAAGAATATAAAACTAAAATGTTTTAACACAGCTAAACAATTAATGTAAATTGTAAATTGCCATTTCTAAGCAAGAAATTATGTACTACCTCTTTATTTTTGTTTTGCCATTTCTGCTAAAACTAAGACTTCTCTGGTAAACCTGCCTACCAAGCTGACTTACGATGAGACTAGCATACAGCTCCTGTCATTTGCTATGGTTTTTCTTTTGTAGTGCTTGCATTAGTTCTTTAATAATAGATTTTGCAATGACTGGCAGATTATTTTGTTGATCACAGTGCATAGTTGGAGGTGTTATAAAGGTACTAACCTAGCCTAAAGCTGCTGCTGTTGGTCAATGGGCATTACCGAGTAAGGCTCGTGTCATGTGAAAAGGGGAGACTTCCTCAACCCTTAGTGTGGGGAGATTGACTTGATTCTTAGTGTTTGTGTGTCAGTCGCCCAGTACAGCTGTCTGACCAGTCTGGCACTTGGGGGATCCTTAACTGAGCAGTCCTGCTGGGTCAGAGTGGTTCAACTGACTTAGGGGAATACTAGCAGTGTAAGGGAGACCCCTAAGGTCTTTCCCTTCATTTGAGTATGTGATCTGCTCCCAGCAACTGCCAGTGTCCACAAAGGATTCACACTAACAGTTTACAGAATAACACTATCAATATAAAATTGTGACAGGTTCAGGTTAGAAGGGTGTTGGTGATAGTGTCTGCAAAAATATACTCAGAGGAATAAAATGTTCAGCATGCACAGAGTATGATTCTTATCCAATAGGCATTCTATGGGAGAGAAGACCGGTCCAGCCTGTTGGCTGATCCCAGCAGTAGTGATGGAGTCTTCACTAACTTCTCCCCCATTCTCAACTTATTTTTATACCACTTCTTTGTGTTTAAGTGGAGCTCGAGTGACTGTAGTCAGTAACATACCTTTGTTACTGATTGGTGTCAAATTCTCTTACTTCCCATTTAAAGATACAGTCAAAGAGAATATAGAGTAGATGTCCAGTGAGGGGTGCTCACACCTCGGAGGTGGGGAACTTTGGGATGGAGGGATGCGTTAATATTATTTTTAGACTTTAATGATACAAGTCCATCTAAGAGAGAGATTTCATCGCAGTTCTTGGGTCAGCAGTGGGACATCTTCCCCTATCTCCCCTGGCTGACAGGTGGTATGTGGTTTATCAGCTGCAAAGCACCATCGAGTTCCCCACCCTGAAAGGATTTTCACAGAGCCTGGCCACGGTGTCTTGTCTCTGCTTCATCCTCCATTCCATCTCCATTAGCAGGTGATGGGGAATTATCATGGAATAGGTTTCAAGTCATGCCAACCACTTTCCATCCAGGGAGCAGCAAGTGTGATTTACCCTATAATTTCTGTATCATTATAACTCCTGTTAAGATGTTAATATAATCCCCCAGTTTCCTCTAACTGCACCCCCTCAGTTACCTGTCCACAGGGCCCCCAGTCATTTTCCCAACCTGGGATTTCAGCCATGAAAGAAAAGGATATATTGAAGAAACAAAGGACTAACTGCAAATTTTTTATAAGGATATTGAATTACTATCAGTTACTGTATTTCTCTAAGAATACCATCACCTCTTTGTTCCTTTTTGAGCTACTAAATTTAGAATTATTCAAACACACAATTTGTTTCAAGGATGTTACCCTGGTGGCAGTTTTCCTTTAAAAAATAGTAATTTTAAAAAGGGAACAGTAGCCACTTTGTTTGTCAAATGTTTGTTTTATGAGGTATTTGGAAAGCTATCAAAGTTGACGTGAGTTATGCTGCAACTATAGAGATCAATAGTTAAAATCTAGTAGTATTTTGTAAATAATTCAAGAGGCTGGTTTGTACCACGTTAGTATCTCTGGAAAGCAACAAAACTACATAATCCCTTAGAACAAATAAATCTCCTGCTGATGCTAGATGAATTCATGCCAATATTTCAGTGAATATATTAGTGGTGTCTGTCTGTTTTGGAGGCTGATCTTCCTCTGATCTCATTGCATGCTTCCCTTTGGAACTGCAAGCACAGAAGTAGTTAATTTTGCAGGGTTATAAGCCAATCAGTAACTCACCATCTCTAACATTTACCTGAATGAAGAAACACTTGCTGTTGCCAGAAGTTAGGTATGTAGTAAACCCATTCTACAATTGCTTGGCAGCCTGACTTCCTGGAGACTTTGTTGCCTTCTCTGTCCAGGGGAGGGAGGTCTGGAAGGTCAGATAGCACTGCATCCAGCCAGTTGACACCTACAGGACTCTTGTGTGAGCCCAGTATCATTTTTCCTACTTCACTGCTGCACAATGAAATGGCTCCAAACCAGGTCTCACTCAAAGGGCAGACCTCAGCCTTGTCAGAAACTTGCTGCCACAGGAAATGTAGAAGATGCAAATAATATCCTGTATTGGGCCTCAATGCAAATGGTCTGTTCCTTCAAAACACAACTTATTTTTCTCTCTTCTCATCCTAGACATGTATATGCTTCTAACACCTGGAGCTGAAAGATGAATGTGACACCCCTTCTACCACAACTATGAGATGTTTCAAAGGCAACTAAGGGATTTCAAAATTTCAACTATTATAATGGATTTTTTTTTTTTCCAGAAATGATAATTTTGTTGGATGTAACTGAGTGGCTGCTCAGAATCTCTAAAATTAAGTCCAACATACCCTTCCTATAAAGTACTTACAGCTTTCTCTCCCTCATGCTTAGTGGTCCAAAATCCCACCTTAATGTGAGTTCTGTAATTGCTTGTACCCAATCATGCTAAATGTGTACACATCTTAGCTTAAAAACGCTCAGATTTCATGACTGTTCACTTAGCTAAGGTCCAGCAATATGAGAAGCATATTAAGACCCTGAAAATAAATTGGGGCACATACAGAGAAAAGATCCTCAGAGCAGTGCAAACCCAGCATGTCAATTTAGTAATTCTCAGGCTGAGTAAAAAATATAGAGTTTGTCTACAGATGTCATCACTGGAGACTGGAGAGGGGAAAAATAGCCAGATTTTTCCATACCCTAAAATATCCTAATGAAACATTTGGTGGAATTTAAATAGGAAAAAAAATATGCCAGGAACAAGTTTTACTTTTTAGTATTTCTTTGAATTGCATGGTAGTGGTTATCATGAGATGTTTGTGGTGTGAAAATATGTGGGTTCATTTTTCCTAATTTTTTCCCCCCAAGATGATCATGTTGAAACTTGTGGTCCTCACTGCATCTTAAAAATTATTAAGCACTTGAGGAGACAAGATTTTGTTTACACTGATACAGATGGCTGGAATAAATTAGTGGACTCACTAAAGCATAGCTCATTTGTAGTTTTAAATGCATTTGGGCCCACATGGTGGCCATTTTGTTACTTATTCATCTATTTGTGCTTTACAGTTCCATGCCCAAAGGCTATGTCTGACTAATGGTCAGAGCTTCCTACTAACAGAATTTATAATTATGTGTATCTCATACCTAAAGAGCATTGGTGCTCCTGCACTGTGCCATATCCTGGGTGATCCTGTGTAGCTGCCTTCTCTGAAGAGCAGTGAAGAGTAAATCCAGTTGCAAACAAGCCGATTAGAAAGGCAGTGCATGTCTTCATTACAGTGAATGCTTTAAGCTGAGCATTTTCCCTAAACTGGTGAAGAAATGCACTAAGTTGTAATTACGTACTGCAGCATCAGTGCTGCTATTTGGGAGAGGTAGTCAGAGCAAGCTTACCTAAATCTAAGTCTTGAATTCAAAGTCCTCCTGTATTGGATTAGGACGGGTGAGGACAAACAATGGCATAGTTACTCTATGGCTCTTCACTTATGCACCTTTTAGAAACAGTACAGTAAAACCTCTCCCTTTCATACTTCAAAATTTTGTGTGTATACACTTGTTTCCTCCTTGACACCAATACATTGAAGATGTGCAACACAAATGTCCTCACCTTGATGAACCTGGCACTGGAATAGCAGCACTGCTTTAATGTTTAACAGTGATTTACCTTGTCCTGTAAAAGTCCCCATCACTGCTATGACTATCACACTATGACTCCTAATGTAAGGGAAAAAATAAAAATAAATCTGAGAAGCTGTTCTGATCCCTCAGAAGCAGCTTGTATCCTTTGTGGCATTTTTTTGCTAATCCCTTTTCTCTTGGATTCTGTGCATACTGGATATATCACCTTTACTTTGAATTTGGTTGAGCCAAACGAAGAGGGCAGAAGCAGCAAATAACTGAAATACAAATCTTTGCACTGTCATAAGTAGTAAGAAGGTACTTCTTAGTAGTTGTAGTAAGAGCAACTTGGGTTCACTTTAGGCTTTCCCAAATCCCATGAATTTGACAGGTGCACTTGCTTAAGTGTAATGAGCAATCTGGATACCTAAATCAGGCATTCAGATGTTGGGAGATGCTAGCTGTGAGACTGTAACTATCACTCTTCGTCATATGCAATGAGTGAGGAACCTGATCCTGCAATAAAAATAGCAAGGGATTAAAGAGTGCCCAGTGAGCTCAAGGTACAACTACACAGCAAAGTCTGGAATGTCTATTTCTCTAGTACTTGGACTGACGTGAATAAGGGGTGGTTTTGATGAAAAAGTGGGGAGCCGTTCACACCACATACCAGTACATGGAGACCTCTAGGCTCCCTAATACATCACTGTCAGGATTTGAATGCCGAACTTTCAGAGTTTACAGTTTACCTTTTAAACTTGGAGATTAACTACTGCAATGGCTGGAGGAGGAATTCTTTGGTTTAGATTGCAGGTTGTGTTCCTGGAACTGTTTGAAATTGAAGGACGTGGCTTTTCTCACTGTCTGCTGCCCTGCCCTCCTTTGCCCTCTCAGTGAGGCAACCATTACCAGCACAAGGCTGTAGCTGTTCTTGTAGCAGTGAGTGCCTGGAGCTTTTCTGAGAAAGTTCACATGCAATTATTTCCTTGGCATGTGAGCAAATTTTACCTGAAGAGCACCAGGAACAAAGAGCACTAGGTTAATGGCAATATTTCAAAAGTCTATAACTCAACCAAGCCTCAACATCATTTCATGTCAGAAGTAAAAGTTAAGTCTTTAGTATCCCTGCTCTGCTTCTGCTGCTTTAAAAATCCTGCTGGCAGGAGAAAAAAATTAAAATCAGAGGCATAGCACTTAGCAAAAAAAATCAAAACGATATTTGGGCTGTGAAACACCTCTTACCAAAATTTCCTGTAACTTCTGCTTTAGAAAAGATTAAATACTTGTATTCTGATGCATGTTTTGGGTGTCTCCCTCTTTTTGTCCATTTCTTTCGTGAAACAAAGTTCAGCTGTAAACATGCTCAGTGCTGATAAAAGCACTATTTGACACAGCTGAGAATCTGGGCTTCAGATGGGTGATCTATGGAAGGCCAGCTCTCCCAAACTGCTGGGAAAGCTGGCAAACAGCAGCAGGCTGATACAGACTGGCTGACTGTCATGCTTTAAAGACAATAAATTGATTCTTAGCAGAAACATGAGAACAGAAATACGAGGAACTGTGAGCTAAATCAGAGTATGGATAGGTCTCAGAATCCCTTTCTCTGACCTGTGTGTATTGACAGAGTAAGTGTTGCTTCATTTGCAGGAAAAATTTCTACTTCCATGAAATCTAAATGGTTTTGCTGTTTATTGGTTTCGCTGGTCAAAAATCCTACAGGTGTCAGGTTTATTTGAGTCACTAGATCACATGAGGGTAACCAAGAATTTACAACTTGCAGAACAAGACAGAAGATGTGTATAATGGAGAGTTCAGTGCCTGCTGCTAGTCACTTCTATGTAAATGCTCCTTTAGAACAAATGGAGGCAAACTCCAAGTGGTTGGGCACAAAGCAAGATATAATTTCATGTACATGGAAATATTCCCTGTGAGAATGACTTGTACCTAATGTACTTGCATAGACAATATAGTGCTGTAGGTCAGGCAAACACAACTGGAAAACTCCACAGCTAGCATCAGACCACTGAGCTGCTCAGCAACGTCAATATCAGTGAAATGAACCAAAGACTCTTGGATTTGTTAGAGATAAGTACTAGCAATGAAGGAGATCGTGCTTCTGATTTTCCTGCCAACACTTCAGCTGCTTTACATGGGTGATTGTAATCAGCAAGAATTGTTATGCAATAGTGCTGAAGCAGAGACTTGAGAAAATATAGCTCTCACTTGAGACACAAAAGACCACAACCTTATTTCTTCACATCTTACAAGGGAAAAACACCAACCCTCCACTGGGCATCTCTAAAGTGCTCATTTACTGAGATGGAAAGAAATAAAATAATTACAAGGTAAGGAAAAATTTCCATGCTATTCTGTGAGAGGCATTATCTCTGGATACATGAAAGGAAAAGGCAAACCAATTCTCTACTGCACCCAAAGGGTCACAAGTGTCCAGAAGCTACTTACAGTTTTCCAGCCTTTTGTAAAGTAAATAGGGGTGGGAAGCCCTTTTTATTTTTTTTTTTTTTTAATGCTGTACTAAAGAGGGGAGAATAAAAGCTAACTGGATAAAATGAGTGCTCTAAAGAGAATGAAGTATGTTTTAAGAAGGGGAGGAAGAACCCAAGAAGTTACCTGGCATGCACATCGGAAAAAATCAAAGATTAGTTTTAAACTCCTCTATCCTTGTGAAAAGGGGATAAAAGTGCTCTTATTTTGAGGAATCATAGACATGGCTAAATGAAAGTGCACTGTAGAAACAGATGTTACAGCGTTTGGTTGGCTGGTTGGTTTGGGTGTTGCTTCCCGAAATGGAGAACACTTGCTTTCTCTTTAGGCCTATTACAGAGGAAATGTTTGTTTCCGTGACACCGCAAATACTGTGTCGCTAGCGTTCAACAATTGCAACGTTTGGTAGGCAGTGACCCGACCTTCGCGCACCGCTCCCACCTGCTGGATAGCTTCTGCGAGGGGAGTCTCCTGTGGGGAGGGAAGGCTGGCTGTCCCTGTGGGGAGAACAGTGAAGGTTCAGGGACAGCCCAGGCCAGTACTACTGGCAAGGTGTAACCCTGGGAAGGCTTCACCCCTCTTTGCTGGGCAGGACAGTGACCCCAAGCGCGGGAAGGCTGGCTGCAGCTGCGGGGTGCAGCCTGCTCCTGTGGCATTGTGAGTGGATAAACACAGCCACGGTGACGTTTGGCCCTCCCCGCGCAGCTTCTCGTCCACCAGCAGGGAAGGAGGGGCAGGGTCGCAGGAGGCCGGGTGCGCACGTGGGGCGAGGCACAGGGACCGTGCGGAGGGGCCCGGGCCGTTCCCGGCGGGGCCGTGTGCGGGGAGCCCCCGAGCAGCGCTGCTGCCG
>VYXF01001329.1:883379-915517 GCA_013397295.1 Polioptila caerulea
TGCCCTGCTCCCGGCGCGGCCCTGCCCGGCGGGGCGGCCCTGCCCGGCGCGGGGGGCGCCCGCCCACCTGGGCGTTGCTGCCCGGGCTGCCGGCTCCGCCTCTTTCCGCTCTCCGCTCCGTTCCACTCCGGGACTGCGGGGAGCCGGGGGAAGGCGGTGAGGACACCATGGCTCGTGTGCTGAGCCGGGACCCGGTGGACATTGTGGTACCCACTCGCCCTGCCGGGACGTGCGGCTGTCGCTAGCGGGGAGGGGGCTGTGCCCGGCGGCGCCGGCGCCCGGTAAAGTTTGGCGGCGTTAGGAAGTGCCTCGCCGCTGCCCGCCGGCGGTGCCCGGAGCCTCGTCCCGCCGCCCCGTGCCGTGCCGTGCCGTGCACAGCGGCCGCGGGCAGCCCCGGCACCGGCCCCTGGAGCTGTCCTGCCGCCCGGGCAGCCGCAGCCCTTGCGGGCAGTGGCCGCCGGGGCAGAGCCGGACGCACCGCTCCAGCTGTGCCCCTGCCCCCGTCCTCGCCACGGCGAGCGCGGCCGGCGCCAGGCCGAGGGGCGTGAGGGGGTGGTGCCCGGCGCCTCCCCTCCTTTCGCCGCCTCCTGTCACTCCCTGGCGAACTCGAGGGCAGGGTGTGACCGAGCCCCATCTTCCCGGTGAGGTCGGCCTCCCGGCTCTGGCAGTATTCCTGAAGGGCAGGGCTGCTCGGGGGCCGTGACCTGATGAGTCCTGGACGGTCTCAAGGTGCGTGGCCGATGGCCCCGGGCTCAGCGTCCCATAGTTGCCTATGGGCCAGCGGAGCTGTGCGGGACCCAGCTCATCGCTGTCCCGCCATGGGTCAAGCTGCGCTCACGGACTGCGCCCAGTCTCCTCGGACCAAAACAATTGCATGGAAGGCTGAGCAGGAGGGCAGGAGTAGTACCCTTGCTGCAGGTGGCTTTCTCACCTGTGGCACTTAAGGTTTTTGCATGA
This sequence comes from Polioptila caerulea, assembly GCA_013397295.1. NCBI lineage: Eukaryota > Metazoa > Chordata > Aves > Passeriformes > Certhiidae > Polioptila > Polioptila caerulea. The sequence continues at coordinate 884,337 of VYXF01001329.1, forward strand.
CACTCCTTGCTGCAGGTGTACTGGGTGCCGGAAGTAGGGTGCGGACTTGGCCTCAACTTCCTTGGGAAGGCGGAGTTGAGGTTTGGCGTGACCAAGGCTGGTGCAGTGGCACCACTGGTGGGTCCCTGCTGTGTTAGCCAGGTTGCAAAGGTTGGACTTCAAGGTAGCATTTTCCCACCTTTCACAGGACCTCACATTTGGTAAACTTCAGCTCTTTATGAAGAGTCTAGTGAAACAAAAGCGATGATAAACGAACTTGTGCTTGATAGTCTCATTGTAGCCTGACACAACTTTTTGTTGTGCTATTCCTTGAAGTGTAAAATATTAAGTTTAGGTGGGGCTGTTGCAGCTCATTGAGGCCCAGACATAATGCAAAAATACGCACAGCAAAAACTTGAACACATCTCTAGGTCAGTTGTGACTGAATTTTATCGTTAGTTCTCATATTGAGTTTTTGTGTCCAGGTAATTTCTTAGATGAGCTGCTGTTCAAACCATGACTAATGTCCAGAAATGGCCCTACAGATACTCTGATAAAACTGAAGCATGGAATGGACAGGAAGAATGAACTGTCACAAAGTCTTCCTGGCAATAAGGGAGGCACTGTGAAATCAGCGCTGTCTGTCTTTTACCAGCTCAGTGTTTTCAGAGCAGCCAGTCTTGGATTTTTCTTCGAGTGTTAAAGTTCATTTTTCTATGACAAAGATTTGATTTTAGTTGTTCAGGTTTTTGAGTACTTTCCTTATATTTTTAATGTAAAATATTTCTTGTATTGTTTTTTTTTTTTTTTTGCATTTCTAGATCCTTATGACTCAGATTCAAAGAACAATGTTATGGTAGGATCCTGTGTTGGTGATAGTATGCAGTACTACATGATTTAGGAGATGAGTTGATGGATTTTGAAAAGGCTAGTGTTTGCTTTGTTTCTGAGGTTTCTATCTGAAACTTTGGTCAGTATCTTCCTGTGTTTTTCTTTTCAGCAGTCATTTAAACTAGCAAGGAAATCAATGCAGTCTACTTCTAACCAAATGTACTGTCCTGTCCTTCCCCCATCTGTTCAAATAAATTTAGTCATTGTATGGTTTGTCTCCCAGATGAATATGTCAATAATTACTGATCATCTAATTGCGGCATTGCAGAGTTGTGCTGTTTTTGTTGGTTGGTTCTCCACCCTCACCCTGCATAGGCCTTTTTTCGGGGGGGGTGGAAGTACTGCATTTTCAAAAAATGTATTTTATCTTTGAAGTAGGGGCAGTGTCTGCTATCTAATCCTATCATTGTTGATAAATATTCTCAGGAATTTGTTTATTGAGTGGAGGAGTCTATCAACATTAGCACTGGCAGCACAACTTGAATGTTTTGGTCACTTTCTTGGCTATAGTATAAAAATGGAACCAATGATGTAATGAAACTTAGCTCAATGGTTAGTATCTCAAATTCGAGTTCATATAATAAAATATTAAAAATGATCTCTGAAGTCCTGGTGCTACTTTACAATGTATTTAAATAGTTAAGGCTGGATAAAAAGACATGTCCTTGGTTAAAGAAGAGCCAAAAATCTGTTCTACAAGTAGCTAAAATATCTCCAAGTTATTTCACAAAAGAAAAATTCCAGGAAAATGTCCCTGAGGAGTCTTGTCCTCCTTGCTTGGTTTAGCCAGCAGCTTCAGCCTCTGGACCTAACTAAAGAAGATGAATAAACTACATTGTTTATTACATTATTAATTGTTTTCCTAAAATCTGCTTTTCAAATTGTGGAAGACTAGATGTGTTGTGATTTAAATATATGCTTTTCTCCCATTTTATTTTTTAACACTCAAACAAAAATAACACCCCAAATACGAAAACAAAACTACAACTCTCTCCCCTCAACTACTGGCAAGTTCCCAAACCCCAAATACTGCCATTTTTTGAATAAAGTCCACGAACAAAGTGCGTTGCTAATATTCCTTGGACACTGATACTCTAAGCAAAATGAAAAAAAGTTGGTTTAAAAACAGCTACACGTGAAAGTACCTACCTTGGATTTATGGTATAAGGACTTGCCTTGGATTTTTGTTTATTAGCTCTCTAAATCTTTACAAGAATTTTTGAAATCTACACTATGAGGGCAGCATTCCCTTTCTAACTTGTAGTGTGAAACCATTAAATGTACATTTAAGCTCCAAAGAATGCTTACTGACTTCATGTAAGCTTCCCAATGATACTCTGGAAAAGGAAGTCTTCCATTCTTTTGCCTTCTCTTTTGTTTCACCCAATTCCTGGCTATCACTGTGTGTAAACCATATATAATTACATCTATTGCAATCTTCGGATTCCTTGAAGAATTAAAGTTGTCAAATCAAGTGCTTGGAAATTGATGAATTGCAGAATTGTTAAGGGTGGAATAGAATCTCAAATGACATTGTTTTAGCGTTGTTCTCTGTGCACTGTGTTTTCCTGACTGCATTCCAGTGTTGCTGGGCAGTCTCTGGTCATTTCACTTGGTGATGTTTATGTAGAGGATACTTTCCAGCTGTTTGCCACCCAGACTACATCTGGGGAGCAGAGGAGGTCTCACAGTTTTTTGGAAGGGGTTTCTTTGCAGCAGAGTGGAGACACTTTGCCACACTGTTGTCACAAACATGAAACTTACACAGAAAATGAAAACCAGCCCCCCAATACAACTTAGTATGAAACAGTGGTATTGTTTTTACAGTAGGTAGGCAGTATGTTGGCACTCCACGGATCTATCCTTCCTTCTGAATCATGTGTTGCATATGTTTGAAGAGGAATTGGGTGTTGATGAGTGGGTACTTCCCTGCTAGACCAGCAGCTGGGTACCTAGAATGCTGCCGCAGCTGTTCCCACCCCAACACTGATGCTTGACTTGTGAGAATAAAATGAACGGTGTGAAGGGCTAGAGCCATGCTCTGAAATTGCTGTCAGGGAATTGTCTGAGAATTATCAGGGTAAATTTGTGTCACTATCACTTATAATGCAATGAACATTGTCACTACAACTATGTTATGCTTTCTCTTCATTTAGCTTCAGACAGTATAAATGGCTCTTTAATCACATACTTTTATTTCAAAAGTTGTATCATTCGTCCGCAAATTTCTTTGGTGTTACTTCAGGGTTCAGAGGAATGTTTCTAAGGCCCTAATGAATGCGGGATGAGGTTATGGGCTGTCTGAGCAGCTCACTCATGGTGCAGACAGCACACCTGCACTCAAGGGCTGTAGCTGGTTCCAGAGTCAGCCAGGGAAGCAAAATCCCTTGTGCCATGCTTCCTGCTGCGTGGAAGGGTCACTTGGGAAGTGCTCCTAAGTCTTGAGAATGCGTTTTTTTGTACAACTTGCAAATTCCGTAGTGTTTTAAGTAGCAGGTTTGATAGCAATGGTAGTTCTTCATTCCTTGGGATATCCTTAGTAACTGTTACCAAGCATGGGCTAGGACAGCAAGGTAGGGGAGTTTGACTTGTCAGGCTTATTTTTCTCCCAATGCAAATGGACCAGAAGAGTGGAAAAACTGCAGGTGGAAAGGTATGTCTGAGAGATAGGCTTGGTGTGCACATTGTGGGAAGTAGGGCAGGGGTTGAAAAAAAAAGAATAGTGTGAAAAACAGGAATCCTCCAGCAAGATAGCAGGGAACTCTACTAGTCAGCATGGCTCACAAAGTTGTTAGGCAAAGGTTATGTGAATAGATAACTGAAGCTAGTTTTCTTTGATCTAGGCTAAACTTTTGTTTTAAAAGCCCCAGTTAGTACAGTGTCTCTCTCTTTTGTAGATACCTGTTAGTTTTTTGAAGTTCCATAATGAAGCTTTAATTTGTAGAATGTTTTTATGCTACTGCTTTATAGCTTGTTGTGATGATCAGATGGCTGTTCCAGATTGATGGCTGTGTCTTCCTACGGTCATTTGACAAGCAGTCAGTGAGAAAACAAAACTTCCTATTTAGCTGTTTTTGCTTAATGAATTTCTCAAGCCTTTTCATTGTTTTAGTGGTTTTATTGTAATAAACTCTTAGCTGAGTGGAACAGCAATTATAACATGATTGCTTAGACCTCGTGGAAGATTATAGACCACAATTATCATGTCTGTCTTAGAGAATTGAACAATGATTTACTGATCAGGTTAAAATTTCATTGGCAAGTAGGAAGGAAAGTCTTCAGTGTGAAACATTTTTTTTTTCACGTTTTATATGCAAATCCTGTTGATGCTCAAGGAATTATGTATGGTCTTGCCTCTACTGCTGATAGTCTGCCAGATTGTAGCAGTCTAGCCCTCCAAAATAATGATGTGGGAAAAATAATCAACTTGTGCTTTTCATTTTTCTTCAACATTTGTGTTTTAATGTTGCTTATGAGTTAAACTCCCACTTTTCCCCTATCCTTAAAATTTTTACTCTTTTTATGAGATCTTTCACGTAAGAACTGCTATTCCTGCCCTTCTCATGGCTAAGACGTACAAGTTGTCACTGCATTTAGCAACTCTTATAACAAGAAGGAACTGAAATTAATTTTCTTTTAGTTACAGGAATGAATTTCTTCTTGTAGACCAAACTGGAATTTTATTCTTTCCTCTGCTTAGTGTCACATCTTTTAAGAAAGTATAACTAGATGCTGATATAGAAAGCTGATATCCATGAGGCAGGATTTTGCCGATCAGCTGTGACAAAAGTGCAGCTCTGCACGGCAGGCATTTGAGATGCATTTGAAAGGGTGTAGTTTTAGCAGCAGGGCAGGACTTGCCCAGTTGTCAGTGCAGCCCAGAGAGGTGTGGCTGTGTCTGGTGGGCTGGGATTTGCCTAGACCCGAGATTGCTTGGCTCCCTCCGCCCTACCTGGCCAGTGTACGTGCGTGATGGTTTGTGCTACCCAAAGACATAAACTGCTATTTTTCGAATTAACACTTTGAAAAATTCTACTGTCCATCCTGTCCTATACCATTTTGCTAGTGTCAGTAAAATGACCCTGGGAGCACGAAAGTATCAGGCACTGGGTTGGGAACACGCTTCTAGCAAAAATATTGAGAAAAGCTGAAATTCCTGGTGGCTGCAGACAAGCTGGATTGAATATGTCCTGTTTGTTCTGGCTATGCTAACCCTTTGACAGCACTGAGTTCAAATCAAAAACTGCTTTCTCTCCCTCCCTGGTTGCCTGGCAACCTCCCTCCTCTTATTAGCATATGATTTCTATTCCTTTTTTTATTTCATCAGTACAGTGTTACACACTCTGCTCCCTGCCCTGTGCTGTCGCCTTTGAGAAGAGCAGGATTTGTGCCTTTATATGAGACTTCGGCAAGTATGTGATTTGGCAAAGAAATCAAACATTTGGAATTAGGAACCTTTGGCCATAAATGCCTTATCAGAAGCTCAGAGGGTGGTGTTTGTGTCGGCATGTTTTTCAAAGTCTTTTCAATTTCATTTGCTGTCATTTTTATACTAAGGGCAGAATTCTTGCAAATCAGCACAGCATAAATCTCTGGCATCTCTACGTGTGCAGAGCATCAGTTTGCAAAACGTGCCAACAGAAATTTGCTACACGGATCTTGGGGGGCATTTTGTCCTCTTGGGCTTTATGCAGTTCCATAATGCAGTATGCAATGCCATAATTCAAAATGTAAATTAAAAAAAAAAGTCATGTATATCCAGGTCAAATTGGGATTGGGGAAGAAAGCAGCTAAAGAAGTAAGTGGGAAAATTGAACTAAATTCTCTGGTTTTCTTCTCACAATAATGCTTTTTAGAAATAAGAACATTTTGCCTTTGGCCAGGTGTATTCTTTTATGAAATAATAGACAATTCAGACTGGGTTTACAGTTTAAACTTTAAATAGTTTTTTTTCTGTTCATAGACTTTTACCACTATAATAAATACCCCCAAATTTTTTTTTGCTATTGCATATGACAAAGAACGTAAGACTCAAGTAGGAGTAGAAATAACAAGAGTAACAACAAAAATTAGAAAATACAGTGAGGAGGAAATGACAAAGCATGTAAGTTTGAAGAGTGTTTATATCAAGATATGTAGAGGAGTTCCTTCTTAATATTAAATAATAATTAATCACAAATTAAACGATCTACTTTTTCAACATCCTTGTTCTCTTATGCTGTGGTCTGAGTTTGTAAATTTTACTTCTTTCCTCTGTCAAAATACTTGAACCTTCCTATGAAACATCTGAGTTGTTACTGTGGTCATAGATGCCTTCCTGAGCCAATGCAGAATTTTAAGTGGTTTTAGGTCTCACAGAGACTTCACTATTTGAATTAAGAGTAAGGCCACCTATAAAAGTATTTTGTTTTTAATAATGCTTCCAGTATTTAAAGGTATCGTTTCAAAAAGCATTCTTAGTTTGATAAATATTAATGTATGTGATGTTGGTATTTAATTTGTAGATTTAAAGTGATAAACACAATGAAGTCCTTGAAATGCCAAACCTTTCATCTCTGCACAAGCCAAGGTTCAATTTTATTTTCAGTATGACATTTGCTGCCTGAAGTGTTACAAGTGACTTGACCTTAAAATTACGTTTATTTTAGTTCATTGAAATGGTTGGCCTTTCCAGTTCAACTTGACACCAACAGTGCAAATGGGATAAGGCAGACATGCTTGCCTGTGACTCTATTTGAAAGAAAATTAAAAAGGTATCTAGGTGATGAATCTAAATATTTCCATTTAGATGGGATGCTAGTCATCAGTTCAAGGCAATCATGGTGCATTCTGACATTTTAATTTTGGGTTCAAAAACAATTTTGTGTGTAATTAAGGAGCAAAATGTCCAGGCAACCAATCTGTCTGTGTGTTGTTGGTGTGTATGGGGTTTTTTGTGATAGAGGTACCTGTGCACAACACTTTGAGACTGTAGAAGGTAGAAAAATGGAAAGTTTGATGTTAGTTAATGTGTTTTTCTTAAGGACACCTTTCAAGTATAAGTTACACACTCAGTGTCGTTGGGTTTGTATTTATCATGGAGATTGGACTCCATGCTATTGGCAAAGAGGTTGTTGTGGTACCTAGTTTATCTATTATTATATTGCTGCATGTTTGCCTTGGATTTTGGTGTGATTTTGTTAACTGTGCTCTGAGAGGCCTTATTTAAATTGGAACGTCCATTGGAATGAACTGTCCTGGCTGGGTTTTCCTCAGTGAGCCAAACATTTGGCCAATGTGGAGAGAATGGCAGGCTGCTGTGTAGGAGGTACATGTCTCCTAAGACAGGGATGTTTTGTTGTGCTGTGCACTCTGTGCAGGGCTGTCTGCCCAGCCTTGAGAGAGGTCCTCGTGCTGCCCAATTGCATCTCTGCTGATTAAGGAATGAGAATATTGTGCTCTGAAAGGAGCCCTTTGCACTCTTTTGATGAAAGGACAGAAGGCAGGATGAGCTTCTGAGAGAGGAAAAAGCGCTAATTAATATGTGGAGGGATCTATGGGGAAGGAGAAATAAAATATGCACTGAAAGCAAGCTATTGCTGAGTTCAATAATCACAGCATTTTCCTATTCAGCCATTGCACTGTTAGCATCTATACTAGCATCTTGCTCATTATAAAATGCTTGGGTTTTCACTGATTGTGAAGGGCATTCTATGAAACCCAACTCTATTCTGCTCTTAACAATAAGCTGACTACCCTTCCATCCAGGCATATCTAGCATCCATGCAAAACTCCAGAATTAATTTATGAACGTGGGTAGAAGTGTTAGAATAAGTTATTAAAAATATAGACCCATAATGGGAGTAAAGAAGATTGGAAGTATAAAGAGAGGTTTTACACCTGGAAGTTATTATAGTTATTTAGATTGCGCGAGAATAATAACCAATTGTTTTCTAAGATGTATGACACATTTATGAAAAACCTTGAAGGATAAATGGATCTTTTTAGTATGCTACTTCCACAAAGGACTCTATGAATAAAATAATAGTGAGAGAACTCTCAGTGGATGCTGAATACTGCTAATTGATGAAATTATTACTTATTACACTGCAACTGAACTCTGCTTAGAAACACTATTTTCAGTATGATTTTTTGAAAATGACAGCTGAAATGTAAGAGGCTTTGTATTGAAAGTGAATAGTGATAATTTCTTGATATCTTTGAAATGAAGGATATTTCAATGACAGTTAAAACTGAAAAAAGTGTTTTTTCTTAAGTGCACAGATCATGGACTATAACTATGAAAATAAAATGAACTTTTCTGAAATCAATAAAGTAGACTTAATGTGGATTTATGAGGCATTTTAAAAATAACTTCAAGTATTCTATTTACAATAAAGCAGTCAATTATTTGTGTCGGCAGTTTTCATATTATGTCACGTTTTAAGGTTAAAAATTAGGTTTGTGAGATAGAGTGTAGCCATCATATTAAGGAAAACTCTTAATTCTAAATTAGATCAGTATTGAAGAATACTGCTGATTTACTGCTCAGGGCGAAAATGGGAATGAGTACCAGATTTTCCTTGGTTTTCTGTTGATGAAATTAGAGCCTGCTGTCCTTCTTGGTGTGTCTAGTTAGGTCTATATACTAAGTCTCATGGATTGTTATCAGTAATTGGTGTGAGCATCTGTGCTCAGAAGATCATGTGTTGTGTAACATTTTGGAATATAATTACTGGTGAATATGAGATCTAATTTTAGCCTCAACAAATCTGTTCATCAATGCTAAGTTGAACCTCTCTGTTAATTTCAACAGACTTAAGAATCAGAGGGACAAAATAATCTTGTGCAAATTCATGCACACACTTGTGTGTGGATGTGTGTGTATGCAACAGGAGCATAAGATGGGAGATTAGAAGTGGTTTCCAGACTTATTTTGCTTCCATTTTAAAGTTGCGTTTGTTATTGCCCTTTTTTCAGTTCCAATTAAAAATGCAAAATTTGAAAGATTTTAGTAAGCATGAACATAGCTTTTCAAAACAGATAGAAGTGAGAAAGTGACAAAAGACTTGGGAGAAAAAAAAACAAACGAAGCTGTTCTAGAATGCTGGTGATAAAATTCAGAAATAAAATGAATATAGAACAGAAAAAATGAAAATATTATCTTGTCTCAAAGTATCTATAGTCTGAGTAAAGTGTCAGTAGTCAGCAGTAACCAAAACTATGCTGAAGGTCCAGTACTCTTTTGTTAGGATAGGCTATGATAAGAAAGAGTTTCTGGAAGATTGTGGAATAAGAACTGCTTCTTCAGTAAAGCAGAAGAGCTTGCATGCTGCTAAATCATGGCACTAGGTGAGGAGATAAGATGAATTGATTTAGGAACCCCAAGAAGTATTTAGCACAAAAGCAAAGTTAGATAATTTTTAATTCCCATTATAATGTTCTTTATACATTTAATCAATGAGCCCTTAGTGAAGAATACATAAGTCTTGAAAGTTGGGCTAAAACTCTTTTAGTGCTGGAGCAGCATTCTTGTCATGTTTGTTCTCTGATTTGCTTTTGTAATCTTAGCTGAACAGCAAATCAGTTCAGCTTTTCATCCAGGTTTTCCTTTTATCCTGTGCAGGGCAAGGCAGGAACATGGGGACGGAGGCCTTCTTATTCCAGGGGTGACTCTAGTAATGATTAGACTATTTAACAAAAATGTTTGTTCTTGTAGTTGTTTGTGACACTTCCCCAATTTTTCCCTATTTCAAGTGGAAACTGGGAACTCATGTATTTCAGTAGAGGTAAGTGTTTAAACTTAAGCAGAGTTTCATGCTGAGAGCCATCATCCTAGAGGCTTATGTGTAAGTCCAGGAGGGTGAGAGAGAAAAACTGTTGTTGTTGTGTACCTCCTGGTGTTTAGCCACATTCAGTTAAGGAGTTCTGCTTGGGGTACTGGCAGCTGTGAATGCCCTCCTCAGGCACTGTAAGAAGCAGCTTGATTGGGCATGCAACTTCCACTCCTGGAGTTACCCCCGTGCTCTGCTTACAATGCTTCCCTGTCTGTGAATGCAGGCCCTGGCTCAGGAAAAGGGAGTGAACAATAGCTAAAAGAAGAGCTGACCTGAGGTCGAGTGGAAAGAGCTCAGCATGACTTGGCATCATGACTTGGCCATGTCCTGAGCTGCATCAAAGGAAATGTGGCAAGCAGGTTGAAGGTGGTGATTCTTCCACTCTCCTCTGCCCTTGCAAGGCCTCCACCTAGAGTACTGCACCCAGCTCTGAGGTCCCCAAGATAAAAAAGATGTGGACTTGTTAGAGTGAGCCAGAAAAATGATCAGAGGTCTGGAATACCTCTCCTCTGAAGACAGGATGAGAGAGTTGGGGTTGTTCAGAAGAGAAGACCAGGAGATACCTTAGAGCAGCCTTCTGGTACCTAAAGAGGGCCTGCAGGAAAGCTGGAGAGGGGCTTTTCTTTTTACAAGGACATGTTGTAGTATGCCAAGCTGGATTGGCTTTAAACTGGAAGAGTGTGTTTAGATGAGATCTTAGGAAAAAATTCTGTACTGTTAGAATCTGATTTAAACCCAGAAAAGCAAAGAAAGCGAAGTCTCTGTATATAAACCAGAAAAAACTTAGAAGGTTCAAAATATACCCAAAAACAAGATTAAAACCAAGCAAGGTTAGATGTTGGTGCCAAAGAATTGATATGTTTTATTTAATAGTAGAAGAGGCCAAGAAGAAGAAAGATAGAAAGAAAGAGAGAGAGAGAGAAAGAAAAAAAAAAAAAGAATTGTGTGTGGGGGGCATGGGGAGACAGGGAGACTGATGGGCTTAGGTGGAAGCATATCACCCATTCGAGGGTCCCAGCGTCTCGTTGCTCCTCTGCGTTTGGTCTTCTTTTGGTGCTGGAGTCCCCTGCCGTGGCTGCTACCTGCAGCACCACGCAGCCTCACTGGAGAGTATAGGATCCTGTGGATTAATACACACTTTGGGCCAGGTGGGAATGCCCAGGTGCCTCCCCTGCAGGGGGCCAGTTTGACACTGTCCCTTGCAACACTGATGGCCTGATGCACTGATGCTGCGGAGCTCTGGTGCAGGGTCTGGGGGCCCCTTTGGGGGGCCCTTTGATGGGCCATGTCACTCTCTCTGCTGTGGATAAGCTTTCCCCCAGGTGAAGGGGCCCACAGCTGGTCTCCTCTGCACATCAGAGGATGGGCAGTCGCTGCCTCTGACCTGAGGCTTTCCAACACACACCCAAAGCATCTCTCCCACCAGCCTTTGGTGTGAGGGTCTGTGTGAAGCCTGGCAGCTGATAGCCCTGGGGTTATCCTGCAGTCTCCACCCTGAAGGTATTAGGCTTGCACTCTGTGAAAGTCCCCATAACTGAGTTGTTGCTTTTTCTTATCTTCATCAGCAAACATCCAGGGTCTCTCAGAGCCCCATTCAGTGTGTGGCGGTCTTCTATGCAGCTTTTGTAATGCAGTTCTACTACAATAGGCCAAAGTCTTTCATGAAAATGCTTAAGTCATGAACTATAATATTTCAGTCTCTGTGGTGAGGCACTGGAACAGATTGCCCAGAGAAGTTGTGGGTGCCTCATCTCTGACAGTGTTTGAGACCAGCTTGAATGGGTTTGAGAAATGGTGTAGTGGAAAGTGCCCCTGCCCATGGCAGGGGGTTGGAACTGGATGAGCTTCAGGGTCCCTTCCAACCCAAACCATTCCATGATTCCATGAGGTAAAGACTGCATTCACATTTCTGAAGCTGTCAGGCACAGAAGTCCAGGAAGATGGTATTTACAGAAGAGTAACCTGGGCACTTTTCCTTTATATAGTTTCTAAAAAATGTTACTTCTGTTACAGCTTTTCCTGTTGCTCTGTGGTATGTGCCCCTGCACATAACAAACAGCGAACAAAGGGATGCTGCTCGGAGACAAATGGTTTTTAATACTTTCATCCTAATTGAATGATAGCTTTGTGGGCTTGTATCTTCTATTCTAGGAAAGAGAACTTGGACCTGCTAACAAGATGGGAATTTTATTTTTTAAAAAGTCGAATACTTTGATTTTGATGCAACAACCTTAGAATCACTGCAGTATGTTTATAAGGGAAATACTTCACTGTAATTTTAGAAAACCTTACAAATTATAAAAATAGTTCTTCCCTGTTCAGAGGTCCCACAGCAGCAATGTAATTTTGCTTAATAAGTAAAAGAACTAGAAAATAATGCTCCTACATACAACACTCTTTAGTAAGTATTTTAAAGTAAGTTTTCTCTATAAGCATGGGACAAACTGTAATAGATTAGAATCCAAATGTTTGCTGGCATGTTTCTAGATTGGACAGCCTTATCTCTTTATTTTATTTTAAGAGTATCACCTCTGCCTCCATCCCGCACATTCATCAGTATTTAATGTCAATAAGATTTGAAAATGAAAATTGTAAGAGTGAAGAACTCCAAGGCGTTTTCTATATTTCCTATTACCGATGTATGTTCCACTCCCATCTCTAACACATGAGTCCCCAGTATACCCTGTATACTCACAGAGTGTCATGTTTCTTTGCTTAAAGTTGTCAACATCACTGCAAAAGAAGACAATGACATTTTAAAACAAAAAGGAGAAACTGGCAACAGTTTCCTCTTGCCTTACTTGCATGGGCTGTCAGATTTTGTTGCTTGAAAATCAGGTGTTGGTTTGGTTTTTTTTCAATTATCAGAAATTTAATAATATTTTATAATATGACTTCACATTAGTTACTGTTTATAGGATACAATTAACAAATCCTTCACATTTCAATTTTCTTTCTACGTGCTAATTATTTTTTTCCTTTTTGATTAGGATGCTTTGGTGTATAAACAAAGTTAGTAGAAAGTCTGTAGTCCTATTGACAATTTTGCATTTTACCATTGTATTAAACAGTTGCTATTGAAATTTTTGTAGGAGTTTGCACAGTAGTAGCAAAAAGGCAGGTTTACTTGTTACTTCTTCATGTTGCAACAGATTTAGGAAGTCAGTAGTGATATATAGTTGGCAAGTTCTTGGAACAAGTACAAATGTTCACATTTGTTTCAGGCACTGAATGTACTAGATCTTTTGGATGTTTATTGTTAATCTCATCCTTGCATTTCAAGTTCATTTATTGGACTTTGAAAATCACCTTTTAACAAAGTTTTCAGAACATTGCTTTGCTCAGCTAAAATTAGTTTAGCTGATTTTGCCAATGATTAAACTTAAGCAATATTAACTTTGATAATTTCTCTCCTCAGATCAAAAGTTAGTAGAGCATTCACTTGCCATTAACAAACATGTCTCTAATGCAAGTTTGGATTTTGCTTAAGCTAACACTCACAATTGAGCGTCCAATTCAGAGATTCAGTTAAGGGGATACAAAGGCCTTTTTATGGTTCTGAAAAAGTTTATTTCCAAAGGCAACTGAGCTTGCTTTGTCTTGTGATCTGTTTGTCTTGTAGAAAAATAGAAATGAAATGTAAATGTGTGTGTATGATAATGATCCTTTTTGCTTTGATCCTTTTAATAAATGACTCTCTGTGTGAGTGAGCAGTTACCAAATAACATTTGTAGTCCTCACATAACAGAGCAATTTTAAGTGCAAGCATTTGAGACATAGATCAGTTTTACACTGAGGAAACCAAAAAGTTCTGATATACCTGTGATGCAAACCTAATATTTTTCTGAAGCTTTAAGTTTTGATCTGTAAAGGAGGAAGATGTTTTTGTTAGGAAGACAACAAACAATGACTTTGAATGTAGTGGGTATGGCAGACTGGAGACCATGTATGTGCTTGCTTCTGAAGTAACAGAAGTCATGAAGCTAAGAATCAAGGGTGTGACATGAGTTGCTTTGGTTTTTTTTTACACTTTGCCAATTAGTTGGGTGATTAAAGACTGTCCAGTTAGGGAGAAAAATTACTAAGATATTAACTGTATGTGTAGAATGATAGCTCTACAAAATTTTAAAACCTTCTACTTTTAAAGGCTGTAAATTAAGTCATATTTTATTCTGCCTCATGAGTACATGTAGTGAATTCAATGCTGAGTAAATCAACTAGAGCTGTGCTCAGCTATGTCTTCTCTGAATTTGCTATGTAAAGGCTAATATTTTTGGATGTGGTGTATTGTTTATAGTGTGAAAACATGATCTTGTCACAGAGTACAGTGTCCCTGGTGGAGCCTCAGAACTGATCCTGTGTTGTGGTGAAGTTTGAGACTGCTTTAGGCTGTGTGGTTTTGATCCATATATGTTTGTGTTAAATGCATGAATAATTCACTGGTACTGGTACTGGTACTACTCGGATACTTCAGTGAAGCCCAGAGGGTGAGTATTTGCTTTGGTTTTCCCTGTGAGGGTCAAGGCACTTCTGCAGAGATTAGTTGTGTCAAGGAGGTAGCATGCAGGGTTTCCAGGAGCATAATTTACCACCCAGAGCCCTTCCCATGGAGGAGAGTGGTTGGTATCTATGGGAAACAAGTAATACTTTTTGGGTTTCATTTTAATGAAAATTAAAGGTTTAAAATAAACCTTTTAGAATTTAAAGTAATACCTAGCACAAATGCATTGCTGAGTTAGAGATATCAAGCTCTAAATCTGACAGTTAAGGTATCAGCAGGATTGTGTAAACTGTGCTTAGGGTTGTGTAAACTTTGCTACTTTGTTAATGTGTAATGCATTAACTTAGTTTGTGTAAGAGGAAGTGCATGAAGTACAACACACTTTTGTTAACATAGACATATTCATGACTAAGACTTTCCTGACTTTTGTGGGAGTGATTTAGAAAACTGCTCATTTTTTTGAGATGTAGTATTTACATATTGCAGAAAAATCTGAGGACCAAGAAATTTTGTAGTGGTAAGATTGAAAGTCCCACTATCTAAGTACCTAATAATGGATCTAGGACTACACCTCTAGGATACTGGTATGCTATGAGGGTGTGACAGGGTAAATGATCCTTCTCTAAAAATTAGAGGCTATGTAAGGAATGCAAGAAACCAGAAAGGTTTTTTTTTCTGCTATCAGCAGTTTGTCTTATGGGGAAATCTAAAGCTGTGTGGAAATGTAAGGATGGAGATAAAGCACTTGAATGCTATGTTAAAGGCATATGGCAGTGCAGAGGTAGCATATGCTTATCACTAGGTCATCCATTTGCCTTAGTTCTTGCTTCGTTTTGAAATTGTGATCTTGTGTGGCTGGAAGAAGAAATTTGTCTTGTGATTAAAAGTTGAGTCTTTTCCAGCTGGGTTTGAGCTCCCTGTGCCCATATACACAGTGGGATTCAGGGTCAGGCCTCAGTCCCTTGAGCAGGCTTCTCCATCCCTGTCTCACAGGAGGCTGCAGTGCTGCTGCTCTTCTGGCACTGGTTCATAGGCTGATTGTCTCTTCAAAGTAGTGGAGCCCCATCTTCTAGCTTACTGGACCCTGAGGATGGGTTTGTAGCTATCTAAGTAGTATAAAGGGCCAGTTCTCAGGCGTGGGCAGGGGGCCACCTGCAGAATTTATCATTACTGAAAGAGATGAGAGCGTTACACCTTGTCACACTGTGATATATTGGAATAAAATATGTTGACAGTCAGATTGTGACTTTGCTCACGTGTGCCGCCGTTTGTCTCAGTAACAGAACATATATCTGGTAATTTACAAAAATAATTTCTTGGGAATTTCCCTTGGATTTTCCTAAGGTTGACCACATTCTTCCCCTGACATTTGTGTATTTCATCAAGCTTTCTCTGGCCTTTGTTTCTTCACAATTAAACCAGGCCTGAACTACTTTGAAAGCATGGTCTTTTCACCTTTTTGAAATTTTTGCATGAATTCATGCATTTCTAAGATACCTTATTAGCCAGGTTACATAAATTGTTTGTAAAGGCTCTCATCAGTTCTGATCTTCAGTAAGGAAATACACATTGGACACAAGTATCAGTTTGTGGGATGATCTGTCATAAGCATATGAGAGATATTCACAACACTGTCCCATATTCTTTCAATAATGGAAAATAACAGAGCTAGATTTGGGAAGACATGACACCATAGATACTTACTTTTTGAAATCTTATGTTTATCTTCTAGTGTAAGAAACTCTCCTATGACTAGAACTCGCTCTTTCTGATTTGGCAATGAAACTTCCATGTATGATGGGAACTTTACATGGTGTGTAAAGTCCTGCATCTGACTGTCAGTGCTTTATGCAGCTTTCCAAGAAGTAGAGAAGATGTGTGAAATAAAATGTGAATTAGACAATTCAAGTTGAATACTAATAGAAGTTAATGCCTTGGTCATCTTCTCCACTGATGGGATTTTTCAATGAAGTTCCTTATTGTGGGTCATCTAATCTCATGAAAACAAATACGTTTGAGTTCTTTAGTCTTTGACTGAATAGCAATTATACAATTGGTTTAATATTCAGACATACTAGAAAATATTAGTGGAAAAGCCCCAGGTATTTGTTTCTGTCAGTGAATTAACACTTGCATAACTTTGAAATTAATTGTTTAGTGTGCTCATTACTCTTAGAAAAAATAAATACGTTCTCATTATGTTGACTTGGTGAACATATGTATCTTGCAATACATTTAATGTTACTTGCTGTGAGGGAGATTACAACTCTTTTTAAGGAAATTGGGTAGATTAATGGAATGGGGTGGGTTAAATTGCTCTCCACATGCATTCCCTAGCACGCCTGGCCCACTCCTGGATTTTAATTGATCTATATAAAAGTGTTCAGCTGAGGAGGCTCTGTGAAGCAGCTGTATTAAATCCAGATATAGCCTGTGTATTGCAGGGGCTGGGCTAGGGAAATGAGCTGTATGCTAAAACAAGGAGACTGACACATGGGACCTTGTTTTATGCCCAATCACAGTCTGCATGTAAACTGTTATATTTTCCACAGCTTCACTGTGACAGTACACATATTAATCTGTGGTGAACTTCAGGAGGTGTTCATAGGAAACTTTCCCAACAAGCTACCGGAAGTCCACAGAATCCTTGAAACGAGCAAATATTTATTTTGGTTTTTTAAGAATTTTACACAGTTTTAATATCACAACCTGTGACAGAGCCTGAAGATAGATTTTCTGATCCTTATTCTGATTTTGAATGAGCAGTAACAAATATGAAGATATTTGTTATTTGCACTAAATACTCTTGGTGCAACTCACTGGTTTCAGTAGGAGGCTTCCCAGAAGAAGAGTGATCTTTTAACTATAATTTTAATTTTTCCAAATTTATTGTTTTAAATGAGACATAAAGTCCATATAAGCAGGACACCTTGCTAAGGTTGTTACTTTTGGGGAGAAAAAAGAAAAGCTAAAGATTTCACTCCATAGTACTTTAAAGAAAAGCTTTCAAAATTTGAATTAATGTCACATAATTTACAAAGACACTGCTAGACTCACAGTACTTTTTGATGACTGTCGTAAAGTTACTGCAGTCCTACCTGTGTTCTAAATTGTACTTTTTTTTCTTAACATCCCCTCTCTGCCTGCTCCCCAGTCCCCATTGGCTTTAGAGAATTCCCAATGAGCTTCCACAGTGCTTCCATTAGATTTATTTTATTTTGCTGACTATGCACTTAATTAAGAATCACATTTAATTGAAATAGTTTCTGATTTCAGGAAAAGAGTGGCTTTATGAGATGAGAATAAAAAGTGTGTGACACTTTTAATGAAATTAAAAGCAAAATTAAATGTCTTCTGAAATTTTTGTTGCATCACTGCAGAGCATATGCCAAACCTATCTTGATTTACCTGACAGTGCTGTATCAGAGACAGGACTCTCAACTGGAGAGTGTATCCTATCCTGGATGACTACTTTGACATCACTTACTTGGAGTAATATTAATTCAAATTCCTGATAAATTACTCATTGTGATATAACATGTGGTTTTAAAATTTTTACAGCCTTTTCATTAATAGATGATAGTGAAAATTAGAGCTAGTGTTTTTTGTGTAGACTTCTTAATCATGCCATTTAAAGTAAAAGCTAAGCAATAAACATCTAATGAATAGCTTATGGTAAGTTTAATCTCAGAAGCTACGTTGCTGTTGGCACAGATCAACATAACCATCTATCACTAAATTCTCAAAATTTAAAAACTGTAGCTATGACTTATACATGCTAGTCGTTCTCAGTGTACATTACGTATGAGTAGTTTATTGCATTTTAGGATACTTACAACCTAAATCAATATCTATTAGACATGACAAATATGTTCCTTTCTAGAAGAGGATATATTCTGAAATTGAACCATTCTTCTATATTTTGTAGCTTATAATAATTGTTGTCTTTTAAAAGACCTGAAAAAAGTAATTGTCATAGGTAATAATTTAAGGAATTCCTTAAGGTAATTATATTTGAGGGAGTCATCTGCAAAATATATTTGTGTTGCATTCCACAGAGATGGGCTCCTTGGCTTTTTTCCCAAAGTGAAGTCTTCAAATTAATCTATAGAAGTAGTGAAGGAAAGCATAACACTTTGGTGGTGGCCATAATCCTCAGCTATGTGCAGAGCTACAGGTTTAACTCGACTGTGCATGTCGTGCTTCTGGGCCACGAGGCACAAACTCATCATGGGCTCAATTAGCTTCTGTGTCCTTACTCATAGCCCCATCTCTTTCTTCATCCACACAGTACCACAATGGATTTCTACATTCTGATCTGCAGCCATTAATGATAATGGATTTATATCTACTATTAATGAAATAAATGGAGCCAGTTATGTAAAATTGTAAAGATATAATTCATAGGTTCTGCATTACTATACAAATAGCATCTTAATGTGAAATCCAAAGTTCATAGTACTTTGAAAAGAGATACATTATACACCTGCATCCTCTGTTGGGGAGCTTGAGTCTTGCCCTTTCAACATCTGGAGAGATCAAACAAGAGCAAGATTATCTGGCAAGAATGAGATTTTATGTAGCAGAATAAACAATAGGATTCAGACAAACAAGATTGCAGGTGCCCAAATAATTCTCACCTATGAACTCTTCCCCTGCTCTGATGACCTGTGTGTTTGAGAGATTGGAAGTCTCCAATCTTGCATATCCAAGTGGTTTATTTTTGTTTAGTTGTGTGTATTCATTGTTATTTGCAATATGTACCCTAGAACTTTCTTCTCAGTAATTTTTCACTTACTGGCTGACCCATCTAAATTTATTTGTTAAATTTCCTAAATGTGGGACTAGCCAGAAGCTGTGAAAAGCCAACCAGGGAATAGGAAGAAAACACCCTCACTAATTTCTCTTTTGACAGTTCAACTCACCCAAGAGCTTTTACACTACTTTCCCATTTAAGCAGTTAACTTCTGAGTTGTTCTTAAACACCAGGGACCTCTAGCTAGAGTGACCACTTTGGCCAGCAATCTAAGATTTCGGCAGGTAGTGTATTATTTATGTAGTGGATATATAAGAAATTTTTATATTGTATATGTGATTTAGTATTTTCTGTGCCAGTTTTATTTCAGATTTAATTCTAGGACATGCTGTGCTACGTAGTCCTTTTGGATTTCTGCAACTGTTGCGCTTGGAGCCATGCTCCTGCTGCAGAATTCCAACAGGAGCAAACATATGGGGATTCTTCCGTCCTTGGCTTGCCCCACCATTTGTTCCATGTTTTAAACCAACTGGTGCTGTACCCAGTGGAGTACATCTGTTACAGTTTATTGCTAGAAATTTGCAATTCATTTCAGTTTGCTAAAATAATTATAATATTCATGGCCAAGCATTAAGCAATTACAAAAGGGAGCAGACAAAATTTCGCTGAAGTTTTTATGTGGTTCAGAACCTACTGCCCAGCTTGGGTAATCTGGGCACTCAACAGTCAGATAATGCTCTGACAGTTGAGTTTGATCATCCTGAGAAATTCAAGTATCTGCTGAGATATCCCTTATGTGGATGTCCCTGCTCTGTTTTAATTAAGGGCAAAATAAATTGGCATAAATAACTACTGAATGCATTTGGTTGCCACATCTTGCCTGAGTTACTCATCTGGGGAACACCCTGAACCGGAGCAGAGTCTTTGCTGCTGGAATTGCAGAGGCACGACCAGTAACACGCTGTAACTCTTTCTGAAAGTCAACAGCATGTAGACTGCTAAATAGTCTATGTATTTTTTGAATATTGTACCTTACTTTTTGTCTCTGTGCTTCAGACAAGCTGGGAGTTAATGTGTTGGGCTATGTTGTTGCTTGCAGGTAGAATTTCAAAGAGCTGAGGTTTCTGGTTTGTGGGAAAATTGCATTACCAGTCAGTTCAGAGTAAGGCATTAAATAGCTGAATAGAAAGTGACTCTCCTTCACGTTTAAAATAAGAAGTCCCCATAATCAGCACAATAAAATCTTAATACAAGAGATGACTGTTTCATCATTATCACCCTCTGAAGCAGATGTTTAAAATTAGGAAGAGTCACAATATAATATTCATAACCCCATCACACTCATCATGTTTCTATTAGTCAGTCTTGCACATCTTTGACATATAGTAACAGAATAAACACTCACTAGTCACCACAGTGGAGACATGTAGTGCTAAAGCCAAGGCTTTTTTTAGAGGTAAATTTGCAAGCTAATATCAGAAGTTACAATCAACAAAGTGCCTGTTTTTGTTCTCCATCACAGACCTGAGTCTGGATCTGTCTCTTGGACGCTTTTCACACTCATCCCTTGAAATAAACGAGGTCACTTTTGCTATAGAAATTTTTTACTTGCCTGATTTGAAAAAGAGTTTTGGTTCCAAAAAATTTGATTTAATTTGTTGAATTACACTAGGACAGTGAAAGACATAGCAAACTTCATTCTGCCTATGTTGTCCGACCACTATGACTTAAAAGTATGGCTACATTCCTGAGATTTATTTGTGTCCTTGCAAATAGAAGCATTTAAGATAAATGAGTTAACTCATCAGCTCACTTGGGCTTAGAAGGAGATTATCTTGATGGGGAAATCCGAGTTTATACTGAAATGATGAAACATTCTAAAACAACACAGATCTTTTAAAATATTTTTGCATGTTTTGCTCTACACATGTTACTTGGAGGGAATGGAGTTACTTGGAGTTACAATGAAGCAGAATTATGTGTTTCTATATACTGCACATAAAGAATATCTGGGAACGGTAACCATTATTAAAGCTACTAAATATAATTCTGTTTTCTGGTAATCCTAGAAATGTCTTTAAATATTCATCAACTAGGTGGTGTGGACAATACAAATCTAAACAAATTAGTATAGAGTTGGGCTATAATGTTGAATAATTGCATTTGGTTTTACACAGCACTGTAAATAAGTGTGTAAAGTGTGACCTAAGAGACTTTGAACCTTTATAGAAATTTTAATCTATATTTTATTGTCTTTTGTTCTTTTTCTACAGAACATTCTGGCTTTAAATCCCAGAAAACAAACACATGCAACTCTTCATTCAACTGCAGCAAAGAAACAAGTCAAGAAGCAATGGAAAAGGAATTCTGACAAAAACTGTTCAGTAAGTGCACATTTATCTTTGCATCTGGAACATGTTTATCATCGCATCTGGAACAATCATTGAGGCTGAAATCACAGCTGTAGGAGAAATAAATTAGAGTTTCTTGTGTTATTCAGTAGCTGCTTTTGGCTTTTAGCTTGTTCCTTTAGATACAAAGTTACTTTGTGATGAGCTGTTTACTTTTCAGGACCTATTGCATTCCATACTTCTTTCATTTTTAGTGATTTTAGTAAGTGTTTGATACAACCTTTGTGCCTTTTGTTATGGGATCTGATCCCTCTCAAGTATCCTGAGCCATGCTGATCTCCTTGATTTCCCTGGGTAGCCTCTTCTGTCACTTCTCCATTTCATTCTGTTTTCCAGCAGTCACACTGGGCAGAGCAGCACTTCACTATTCTTTCTGAGACTTTTAAAGCTAATTTTATTTTACTAAAGAAATAGAGGAGTCTTTCAGATGTACCTATTTTATATATAAATAAATGAAAAAATAAATGCACAAAGCTTAGATTAAAATATGACTCAGGATTTTAAATGTGCATTGTATTTTTCAGGAAATAGTTGATTTTGGAATAAATATTTTTCTTGCTGTAAACTGTCTATACTCTTCTGTATTTCTGTCATTAGATATCATTATTTTCTCTCTCTAGGTATTTGAATTCCTAGTCTTAGTGTGGTATTTGACTAATCCTATCAGACTTTTTTGTTTCTTTGATCTCTCATCTGATTAGAAGGTTTCTAGTGTTTTTACTATCTTCCTACAGGTTGTCTTACATAATCCTCTAAATTCAGAAACCTTTTAGGTAGAGTACTAGTTTCTTTATGAGTATAATGATGTTGGTGTCTTTTCATCACGTTGTCAAAACACTTTCTCCCACTAAAAAGGAAAATTCAGGTAGGACGTTGATTTTGTTTGTAGTTAAAAATATGTCATTCAAAACCCAACAAAACACAAACCCAACCAAAAATGCCACAAAGTTCCTCAGTTTCTTGAA
The DNA here is from genome assembly GCA_013397295.1 of Polioptila caerulea. Taxonomy (NCBI): domain Eukaryota; kingdom Metazoa; phylum Chordata; class Aves; order Passeriformes; family Certhiidae; genus Polioptila; species Polioptila caerulea. Next base: position 906,656 of record VYXF01001329.1, read on the forward strand.
ATCACAAAATCCAGTATGAACAACAAATATTTGCTGGGAGGACCAACCCAAGATATCCTTAGCATTTCAGCAATGCTCTTAGTAGAGTTTCCTGTTTTATAGTATTGGTTATAAGAATCTCTTTCTTGCTATAGTTGATATTGCTATTTTCTTTTATTTATTGGCTGAGACAATGTTATGTGAACTAGAAACTTATGTACATGAAAATCTTCTGTTTGTGAACTTTGATGATTATTTTGGGATGTCTGATGCAGATACTGCCCACAACTGTCTGTTCCTGCTGCAGAAAATGTTGTGCTGCTTAGCAAGCTGCTCCTGGGCAGCTGCAGTTTAGGTTGTCATGTTTACAGGTGACCTGAAATCAATACTGGGCTATAAACTCCTCTGTTTTCAGAAACTGTTTGTTAGGAAGCTCATGGAGCAGAGCAGCTGGGCATCTGTGTAGTAACCTAATTAGCTGTTCTAATGTAAATTATCCTGCTTAGTTAAACTGTAACATTCACAGAAGTATTGTACTAATGGTGTGTTAACACACGTTTCCTAAAGCATCTAGGCCTTTAAATCAGTCTTTGTTATCCCTGAGATTTACTCTATGTCAGCCTTGCTTGGTTTTTGTATTCAGTTTACTCATAACGTGTTTGATATTTGCTGTTGATTTTGAAAGTGCATAGTTTTCTGGATTTTGTCTCTCTTCTGTTGTGTTCCTGCTGTTAGCTGTATGTGTGTACTTCATGGTGTCTCAAATATTCCTGGATTCCCAAGGTCTCAGCTTCTTGGGCTGTGCAAACACCACAGATTCATTGCCAACTTGTGTGCCTTGTTTGGATTTTCAGTTGAAAGAAATTCTGAACATTGTCAAATATTGCAGGATGATGTTTTGGCATAGGCTTACAATCTAATAAACAACTTGGTCTTATAGTTCTGCAATACTGCTTGGAGATCTGTGCTATTATTAGCACCCTGCCCTGATAGGAATCTGCTCATGGGGTACAGTTTACAGGATTAAAAGTTAGAAAGAAACAAATGTGTATATGGGCAGATAAAACTACTTTTATTGCAGATAGTTTTAATACTGCATTATTATGTATTATTTGGTAGAAACATCACATAATTTGGTTTGCAAGCTATTATAATAAATGTAAAGTTCTAGAAGGAACTGTAGAGGGATATTCCTTACTTTTAGATGGGTAATCATCCTAGTTTTTAAAACTGACAAACTTTCCTTCACTCAGAGATATGTAGCTTACTCTTACTAAGATTTACCACATAGCTTACTATTAGCTTACTATAGCAGAAAAAACCTTGAAAAATGAAAAAAATAAAATATTTGTCAGGTCTGCCATTACATTAAAGACATCAGTAAAAAATAAGAAACCTTTTACATTCTTCAGATCATTGTTGTTGAGTGGTTTTAATAAAAAAATAAAATAAAATGGTTGAATCCTTTCCTTGCTTCCTTAAATTAAGAAAGCTAACATAGGAAATGATTCATTGAACACGGTTCTCTGTTTCGGTCTAAGGAGCCACTGGCAATAATGTTTAGGCCTGCTAATGAATAGATCAAGCTCCATTTGAAGTCCATATGAACTTTATTTGTTTCCGTTTCCTTAACATCTGAATTTGACTTTTAGCTCTGGATTCTTTTAAAGCTGTTCTGATGCTGCCTTTGCAGAACTACTGTTGAAAGGAAGGTAGGAGTATGGAAATACAAAACTAATTAAATTAACAGCCCTCAAAACTCTGAACAAAAGCTGCATCTGCTGAGGCATGCACACAGTGACTTTGTAATGTCTAATACACTTCCAGATGGCAGACTTACATATTTCTTCAGAATAATTACTCAAGTGAAATTTTAACTCCTAGCCTGCTCTGAGACTCTTTGGGTTACCCATTTAATGAGTTCTGAAGTGGAAACGGAATGTTAATATCTTCCCTCAGCATTGAAGAAGTATTCTAAAGGAAGGTTCAGTTATGCTTTCAACGAGTGCCATTGTTTATTTACTATATTAGCAACCAAGTGTTGATGTAAAAATTATTTATAGCTGTAGGTGCAAGATTAGTCAGCTTTCCTTCAGGAATTTTAACTCTGAGATTAGAGTAGGAAAACTCTTTATTGCTGTGTCACCCTCAGTAACAGTGTCAGACCTAAGCATTAACACCCTTGTTTCTTATGAGTCATGCTGAAAAGGGGTATAAAGAGATGCCTCTAGTTATCTGAGGGAACAAAGATTTCTGTTGTCCAGAAAAAATTAAAAGTAGAATAATTTTGAAATGGCTGTTCTAATAGTAAACATTAAAGAAAGGTGCAAAATTTAGGTCACATTAGATCATCAATTTACAGATAAAACAAAAGCAAAGGGATCAACTGTGAAGCTGTGAGGATTTGCTTTGATTTCAGGTCTTTCCTAAGTAGTTCAGAATTCTTCAAACTTTGGATTAGTATTTTTTTTTTGTAGTTTCCACCTCCTTATAATTCCATTTCTCTGTGTGTTTTGTGCTTACCTATATTTGGATCACCAGCTAGGGGGGCACACATTGTGTGCATTTGCATTGTTCCCAGCACACTGATTTCCTTGCTTTGTGAACAGGGTTTCTAAGCATTGTGGGATGAGTTTTGCTTTACCTTGTACATGTGCAGGTTTGTAATTTAAATGAAATTCACCTCCACAAATTTTATAAATTGACTTGTCACTGGAGAATTCAATGGGATAGTTTCGTTCAGCCTTCTTTTTGGTAATGAAATCTTGTAGTTACCTACTAAGGATAGGTGAGAAGTTGATATAGATCTACCTATGTATTCAGACTTGCTTCAGTTTCAGCATTTAGAAATAATTGTAACATTTTTTCCTGATGGAAATGCTGGAAGTATTTCAACATGACAAGAAGGTGAAAAGGAAATGGGGTTTAAATTGGTTTGTAGCTAATTGCCATAGCCTGTACCAGTATTGATTTTCTGGCAGTAGTAGCATTGTTCTTTGTCCTTACATGTGCTAAGCCTGATCAGCATTGTGCAAAAAGGGCCTCTCTTCCATGAACAAAATAATTTTGATGCTCACCTGTTTTTAGTTTTTTTGTTTGGTTTTTTTGGGGTTTTTGTTTTTTTGTTTTGGTTTTTTTGTTTTCTTTTTGGCAAGGGCTCACTTTGAGAAAGACTTTAACTGTACTAAAATTTTTTTCAGCCATTAGAGAAAACCAAATTCTTCACCTTCTCTTTTTCTGTGCAACATTAAGTTGCAGCTACCAGATTGCTTTGTGCTAATGATGGAGCGTGAGATCTGCAATTCATTGCAAGATGTAACAGCTCATGTTGTTCTTTACATTCAGAGGACAAGGGTACTCCCTTAAAACAGTAATAATAAGAGCTTCCTAAAACTTCAAACTGCTTTTCACTTTGATAGTATTTCTGTGGCTACTGTCACTACTATATGTAAACATCTGTATAAAGAAATTATTTTTAAAAAGGAAGATAAGTACCTACAAATAGGTACAAATACAAAAAAAAAAAAAAAAAAAACCAAAAAAAAAACAAATTTGGACGTACAAATGTCCAAGCTTGCACAGAAAAATCTGTAAACAAGATGATTTTCCTTAGCTATAATCAGTGTGTTACTCTTAAGTATTGCCTTCCAGCGAGGTGGAAAAAGTTCTCATGATTTTTGTGCCTAATCATGTATCATGCTTACGGAATAATCAGGTTAGCATTTCACAAATAACTGATGGATTGAAGCAGAAATAGTGCAAATCGCAAACAAGTAGATATGAAACCCAGTACATCGAAGACCTGAAATCAGGAACCTTAATGAATAAATGCTTTTTCAGTGAATAATTTGTCCATTTCTAGACATGTATTGATGAAAGATTCCATATTTATAAATAAAAAATAATCCCAAATATTGTAAAATAGAGAACACTCATTAAAGGAAATCAACTCAATTATATTTATAATCTAAACGTATAGTTTACCTTTGCAAATATTTATTTTTGTCTTCATTGCTTATGAATATGCAAGTTTAGCTCTTTTCTGAATGGGTTTACAATGGCAGATGTCTCTCTAATCGCTGCTCTATTCAAACATTAATTGGTAGAACATATGTAGAATTCTACTAGTCTGAATAGGTATAGGATAGCAGCAGTCTTTTTAATCACATCACTATTCAGCTGCTAATTGGTGTGATGATTAAGGGACATTAGAGGGAGCACTTTGACATCTGATTCTTTGAACTGATGTCTGCTCGAGCTGCGCTGTATTCATCATGGCCAGACTGATTTCTTAAATAAAACACTCTGATTCCCAAATGTGGAAAATATTGCGTTAGGATCTATTGAGGTGATTAGGGAATTTGAGAATGATTCTTTTATTTAACTAGTGATTGACTGTATATGCACAAACTATTCATATGAATAATACATGTGTTGCTGAGTATCAGAAAGAGCTGGGAAGTAACATCAAGAGATTTTCTCTTTTCTCATAGTGTCAATAATTAAATATTAATACGCATTTTAAAATGTACCAGTTTAATCATTTAGCAGTCAAATTCCTACTCATGCATTTTTTAGATTAACTAATTACTCTGCATTTTCTCTTATCGATAGCATATGCTGGCATTTATAACCCTTTCACTGGAATAAAGTGGTTTGCATGTTTATATATGATATCGCTTATACTTGCTCTAAGAAATGCATGTTATGAATTTCCTTGAATTTTATATTTTATATTAGTTTCAATATCTTAAGGTGTTTTCATTAGAATGTCTCAATAGCTCCTAACTTGCCTGGGTGCATAGTGGTTTTATACACATTTTTTCTGTATTAAATTGCAAATACCGGGTGATGGCAAGTTGTGCCAAATGCTTTCTTAGTAGTGTGGAGAGGTTCCTTCTCACCCCGTGGCTCTTTTGCAGTGTTGTGCAAAACCACCTCTAACCTTTTACCTGCTGCTGTTCAGAGTTCGTCAGGTTTGGTGTTCCTCTTATTTGATGTTGGATGATTCCTCTTCTAAAGGGCAGCATTCACCATTTAGTGAGCAGCATTTAGTTCCAGGTATATTTCTGATCTCAACGATTTCAAAACTGAAGTGTTTCAGAGTTGCAAATTGTTTAGCTTTGCACATAATTATATGACAAAATGAAAAATACTTCTCTGCTTAAAGTGATGAATTCTAGTTAAGTCGAACTCATTCCTCTTCATTAAAGCTGAGCAAATCAGAGTAGAGATGGGATCAGAAACCATCTTCACTGTTGACTTTCAAGTTCTGCTTAGTGTTATATTCTTTCAGATGTAGATTTTTTGTATGCTTTCCTGTGGTTACTGGATGGAGATAAAGATGCCTTCTTAATGGTGTTTTTTTTGGAAAACAGAAGAAATTTCAAGACTAACTTCTCTTTCTTCAGACCTTCTACTCCCACTTTTTTTTTTTTTTTTCTTTTGCTTTTGTAAGCTATTGTCTATGCTGAAACCAAGACTACTCTTTCCTCTACTACCCACTTCTATAGTGAAGGCCCCTCTCCATTCTGTTTTGAAATGGTCACGAGCTTTAGGCTGAGAAATTGTAAGTGCTTGTACACTGTTTCTTGGAAAATCCTGTGCCATTGTTAGCCTGTTAGTAATTACTCATTTCAGATCTATTTGTAGTATATAAGTCCTGGATGATACCTGCTCAGTATAAGTAAAAGGAGCTTCACACTAAACTGGGAGACTAGTTTTCGTGTGAAGGAAGCATGGTGGCTTGCTGAATGCTGTATTTTAAGCAGGGCTTGTAGCACTGTCCAGTATTACATTGCACTGAAGTGTCCATTACAAGACCCTGCTTGTAGTTTGTCTGCAACTTTGCCATATATTTAGACAAAATTGTGTACCAGTCCATTACTTCTTTTATGCATATCAAAAATGCAGTTATATATGCATATAAAAAGATTTGCTTGATTTAAGTATGAATGAACAGTGCTGGCAGAAAAAGCAGTGTCTTTAAAATGATAGCGTTATATTTAAAAAAGACACTGACATCCTCATGCTTTGAAGCAAGGAAGTGTAACAGACTGGCAATTGCAAAAGTATGTTAATGCAGCAGAACTGTCCAGAAGCTTTAAAAAACTCCTCTTGGTCAGTTTTATCACAATGTACAGTTCTCAGGTGCAGAGCAGGTAACTGCCTCATCATTTCCAATATTCAGTATTCTTTAGTTACAGTAGTGTCCTGGTTTCAGGAACTCCTACATTTTTGGTGGTGAATCTCAGGAAATATTTGAGATTTTCAAAATGGTTTCTTTGTTGTTTTATAAACTGATACATTGTTTGAACATAATATTGAAAATAGATGTAATTTCCCACTGAGAATCAGAGATCAGAAATAATCTTTCAGTATGCAGAGATGCTAGGAACTCCTTATTCAGGCATATTCCCTTACAAGTCTTTCTGGCTGTGTCAGTGTTCCAGCAGTTCCAGCTGTCTTCAGAAAGTTACATGTATGTGTTTTCTGCAGTTATTTCCTCTGTCCTCAGTCACTCCTGATTCATCAGCAATTATCTGGAACAATCACTCAGCAGAACTTTCTTTTTTCCTCTAGTGCTGAGAACAGGACTACAATGTACTGTTGCTTAATTGCTAACTGAACTGGAAGATGTTTTCTTCTGTAAAGTTAAGGATCCTGCCACGTGTATTCCATTTGAAAATTGTCAAGTTGTAATTCATGTCTTTGTTTTTTCCCTTAAAAAAAAAAGTTGGGGTATTGTTGTTCATGTAGCATGTGAGAGGATTAATGATTATTATTAACATTGCTGAATCAAGTAAATAAATTAAGAAGCATCCAAATGACTTCCTATATAGGTGCTTTAAAGGATATGCACTATTCAGAAAAGACTGGTAAAGTTTTTTATGTTAATAATGTAACAGATGGTAAAAAATAGCAAGTGTAAAACTGAACCTCTATGATCAAAATCACTTAAGGGGAGGATAATAACTTTATTTCTTGTGTGCTCAGAATATGCTATTACGTTTCCACACAGCAGGTTTAAATTTGGCAATGGCGGTAAATAGAAATCAATCTAATAATAGAATCATAAAAATAAAGGGTTGGAGGGGTAGTTAAGAGAATTTCTGGATTGAAATCTAGCTAGACATTTCTTGATAGGTATTTGTATAACCCGTTTCTAATGGCACATTGTGCCATTATGAGACTTACCATTCTTGTTTGTGTTTAATCGATGCAGCAGCTTTTTTAAAATATGCTGTATTTCATTTGTTGAAGATCAAATTATTATCTTCTCCTGGTACAGAACAATTGATGATTGTTGACTTTTTGTATAAATTCTATTATAAAAATCTTTAATATATCTCCGTATGTCTGTCTGTTTGTGGATGCCCCATCCTTGGAACTATTCAAGGCCAGGTTGGGGGTTTTTGGGACTAGATTATCTTTAAGGTCCCTTCCAACCCAAACCATTCTATGACTCTTACATTTGAAGAGTCTTGTTAAATATGCTTCCAGTTCTCTATTTTCCTTCAAATCTTCTTTGCTAGTCATGTTTTCTGAAATGTGAACTTTTTTTTCTTTCCTTTAGATTTTAATTTCCCACATCTTTCTCTAATCATGCTGATGAAAAGCTACACAATCTTTCACCTGGGACCTAGTTAGCACCAATTAGAATGAAACAATTTCTTTGCCTCACTATTGAACATGTGCTATTCCTTCTGCAAGAGTTTTGGATTATCTTGTATTTATGGCCCAAATTCTAACTCATTAGTTTCGTTTGATTTTGAAATTTTCTTCTTACCTTTTGAAATGTTTAATATTTCTTCCTTCCCTGTTTCCCTTATTCCACCAAACATTATGACAGTAGAAAGCATTAGTTCATTATTTTTTTCCAATTAGCCAGGTCACTGAGGTCTTGGGTGAATCATGAATCATCTTGATTCAGGTTATTTTTGGTGATAGAAGACAACCTAGGGGTTGTTTTTCAGTTAGTTGCACACTCAGTGGATATTTTTTAATCTAGTCTACATTTTTAGTTGGCTTATGAAAACATGCTATGGAATAATTAGAGGGGGAAAAAAGTTTATTCTAGATTTGCCACATCTACCCTGCCAGTTATGTTGAGTTCATTCATCCTCTAAAAGACAGAAAATAAAATTGATTTAACATTGGTTTTACATGCCCATGTTGGCACTTTTTATGTCACAATATAAGTTTTAATATGTGTATTCCATTTTCTCTGCCTGGGGGTATGATTGTCCTTCTCCCATTCCTCCTCTTCCCGCTCCTCCTCCTGTTCCTCCTCCTCTCTGTCTTTACTGAACTTTTGGAACCACAAGCATTCTGGTGGGTGCAGCTGATAGTGGTCCATGCATTGCTTCAGTGATACGTGACTCAGTTATACATGAGCTGCCTCAGTCTGATTTAAAAAAAAAAAAAAAAAAAATCACCAAACCTGTTTTTTTTCCATGTTCAAGCCTACAATCCCATGCTCTTGTTAAAAATATTTTTTTAGTTGTAATTATGGCTATACCATACTGTCTTCATAAAGAGATCAGGGAGGGCTGTTGATTCTGCATCGCTTATTTGCTCTGTTGTACATATTCTGTACTTCTCTTCATTTTCTTCTTGTTTCTTATTTATATAGAACAGTTTTCTTACTATCGTTTTACAATATTTTCCTCTTCCTTTTTAACTTAAATTTACATAACTTTCTGATTTTATTCCCACAGTGTTTATGCAGTTCATTTATACTTAGAAATTTATCTATTCTAGGTATGTGTCATAGTTTCCCTGCTTTTATGATTTTGCTTTCCAGGCCATTGGGAGGAGGCGTGGTATGATCTTGAGTGTGCTAGAAACACTCTTTTGGGTGAATTTTTGTTTTGTTTGTTT
>VYXF01001329.1:915591-927145 GCA_013397295.1 Polioptila caerulea
TTTTTTTTTTTTTTTTAATTTGCTTTGCTTAGGAATAGTTCCCCTTTGTGAATTTCTGTAGGGTTTGCCCTTTCTCCTGCTTTCCCTTACTGATCAGTATACTCTCAGGAGACGCACCATACCATATATTTTCTGAAGTTCACTATCCTCATTCTTTTACTCTCACCATTTTCTGTACTTGGAATTCATTGTAATCTATTACAGAGGTAATTAATTGATTTTAAGACACTTTTGACTTTTTAAATGCAACCTGTAAACCACAGATCCTAATAATGGTAGCATGCAAGTATTCTTTGATATGATAACTGACAAACTTTGTTAGTAACAGTCATTTAATCAGAAACACTAATATAGAATTTTAAAAAAAGTATCAACTCTTACCAATTCTGGTATGAATCTGAATGGACATTTAGCAAATAGATGAAGTCATAGAATAAATATAGAGTATAATTTTAATAATTTTCTTTTTAAAAGTTCATTCAATGTAAATTCTACAGAATTGCCAAAATTTGTTTTCTAGACAAAGTCAGGAGTTAAGAAAACTGTTCAGATCTCTGAACTGAGCTAAACAATTCAAACACATTAATTTTGAGAACTTGAATATTATTTGAAATATAAAAAAGTTATTTGAAATATAAGAAAGTTATTTGGAATTTGAATCCCAATTTGTAAAGAATAGTTTCACACTGAACTATAAAACAACTTCAAAAAGAATATTAAGACTACGAGGATCACCCATAAGGAGTTGAAAAAAATGAGATTGATTGGCAAAGCAGGAAATACAGAGGAAAAAATGAGAATTTTCAAAAGTCAAGTTGAGTCACTCTGGGTTAAAGAAATTAAAACAAATAGTAAAAGGTTATTCAGCTACATAAAACAAATAGTAGAAGATTCTTAAGCTATTTAAACTAAAGGAAATAAAAGAACAAGCAAAGTCAGTGTGAAAATAGGATTAAATATCTTAGGTATTGTCTGAAGTCTTTGTAAATTGTTGTCCTACTTTCAGTAAAATGGGCATAAAGTAAGAGGTGGCTAAACAGGCAGAAAAGTGCAGAAGTGGAAATTACCCCAGATAGGTCAGAAGGAAAACTTGGAGTGTTTTATGTTTGAAGTCAAAGGTGCAGAACAACATCCATAAAAGTATCACAGGAAAATTAACATGTGAAATTACAAGCTTTGTAGTAGAGCAAGTCTGTGATTAAAGAATAGCCAAGGCAGTTTGTAGTGTTAAAAGATAATTGATGGGCAACTCTTGCTCTGTTGGTCACATATTGGCAGCACGCAAAACTTTGAAAACAAATTTTGAAGCAGAGATTTATTAAATGCATTAAGGGAAATGGGAGATAGAATAAGGCATATTGGGCTTTATTCTTAGGGATAAATTGTGACATACTAACAAGGGTTTTGGGGTTTTATTTTTGCCAATTAATAATGAAGTGTCATCTGCTTAGATTGGAATAGTAGCATGGATAAGGAACTGGCTAGAGAGGAAATGAGAGTGAGAAGTGCTTAAAAAAGATCTGTCGGGCTTTTAGCAGAGATTTTTGAAGGATCAGTCTTCAGATTCATAACATTTAATATTTTCATTAATGAGCTTGATATAAATATTAGGAGCATGTTGCAAGAAAGTTGACAGGCACTGTCAATACAGAAGGAACTAGAACATCATAAAGAACCGTGTGACACTGAAGTTTAGAATAAAAAGATAAGAATAAATTTAATAGTGCAATTAGGAGGCTGTACAGCCAAGGGCTGAGAATGAGAATGACTAGGAGCCTAATGTCTGGAATAAAGCAAGAAGAGGATTTAGAAATACCAGCTGATCAGCGGGTGATGGTTCCATCAACTGGGTAATAAAATCTGAATATGACCTGAATGTGAAAGCAAGAGGTTAACTGTGATTGCCCAAGTTGTCACTTCTAGTCTCCTGTATGCTTTAATGTTTTGGACTGTGGGAGTCTGACTGAGCATGCTCAGGTGTTTGGCTCTTTATGCCAATTGCTACCTGCTAAAAGGAAAAATTAACAATATGTAGAAGAAATTGCTTTTAAGTCACATCAGATACATAGTGATGAGTGTCATTGAAATGTTCAGGGGGAAAAATGGGTCTGCCTTCAAGTAAGGATCTGGTTAGTGGCCAGTAAACAAGATTGCACACTAAGCCCAAATATTGAAAGGCTAATGATTAGCTGACCCCTCTCTGTTGTGTTTTCTAAGCCATGGAACACTTCGATGTAAATTAGCATCTGACTGTATAATTAAAACTGGATTTGCTTCATGTATGTGAAGGAGCCAAATAAAATTTTGAAACCTTTTTTAGGCATTTTAAATTTAGGTGCCTGGCTGTGCAATTGCTGTGTTTGTTTTATGGTCTATATGATCTATGGGTTCTTTTGTGTTCTCTAGCCAACTCTATGCTTCAGCCTTTCATTTTTATGAACATAACTTTGGGAATGAGGTTAATTGTGTACCTGAATGTTAGTTTCTGTCTTTTGTTTATTTGTGTGGATCATTTGCAGCCTGTCTTTACTAAGTAACAAGTTGTAGCTGATAGATGTAGATTAATACTGCTAAATATCTTTTCAAGGTATTTTCAAGGTCTGATCTGCTTTCTTTTCACTTGCTACTGGTGCAAGTGCTATGCAGACATCAAATTGCTTTGAGGCTGCTTTAGCTATATATAACATTTCCAAGCAGGAATCCTGATTTTTGATGCTCTTCAGAAATACAGTGTTAACATTTTCATTTTTTTGTGGGGCTTCATCATACATTTGTCCTTAGCTAAATTATGTAGTTATATTTTGTTTTAGCATTTCTAGTTTTTGACTCCTCTTCCAAGACTCCATGTATCCTTGATGTTTTAGTCCCTTGAATAAGTATAATTTCATCCACTTTCTGTCTCAGAAATAGTTGGTTGTTTAAAGGAGTCTTTCACTGCTGTGGAACAAGAGAAAACAAGGGCTACCAGTGAAACTAGCTTAGTATCTTTGAAACTCAGTCTAGCTCATGCTGAATGATCACTACTTTGAGAAGAGTGGGCTTAATGAGCATTTGGTTCTAACTTCTGAAGATGGAGCCCATAAACTTGCATTTGAAAGAGAAGTGTTGGGGGGACAATTCACTTTGCTTTCACTTCTGTCACGTCTGAAGTAATTAGAATTAATAAATATTGACAATCTTTTAATATTGAGTCAATAATTCCTGGGGGCAAACTTCACTTTCTTTAAAATTCCACTGCATTTTTGACCATGTTTGGACCTTTCTTCCTACCCTATACAATCTGTAGGCCTTTTTTAAGTGTAAAGCTTTCAGAAGAAGCCAGTGACTCAGACTGTAATGCATCCACAGTAACTTATTTAAGAGTTGGTTGAATTTAACACCTTTTAATTTCATAAGACATCTTATTTGCATTCTGTTTCTCAAAGATTGTAACAGCAGTAGTGTTGGTGAACAGCAGTAACATACAAGTTGTGTTTTACAGAGCGCATTAGAGACAAGAGGGCAGCGTGCATCGGAGTAGGTGGCCATTTCTTGTGCTATTGCTGATGCTTTCTCTGGAGTTTTTCTTTAACATTTATGTTTTCCTCTGCATTTATTTGTCAGTGAATGGCCAAACAATGTGAGAAGGATCTTGCATATATTTGTAGCAATAAGTCTGAAAAGCTCTGTTGCCACCAGGGCTCTAGAAAAGCTGTGGAGAGGTACAGGGTGTTGCTAGGCAACACCGCATGGCCACAGATAGTATTTTTCTTTTAATTTATTTATTCTTCAGTTTGAGTGTGTCCTGCTTGGAGCCATTTGGGTAATAGTTAAGCAAGCACATAGAAATCAGAGAGCTGCAGGAGTGGAATAAAGGAATGCAATATAAAAATGTAAGAAAGGAAAAGCCATGACACATAATTAAACGACTAAGAGACATGAAATAATTAGTAAGGACTAGGGGAGAAAAAGTAAACAAGCATGAGGAAATAAGAGCAGGAGAGAAAAGAATAGAAAAGATAGGGCTCTATTGAAGAAAAATTATAAATTGAAAGCTCAAACAGTGTACACACAAGGGAAACAGGGAAACTGCTGCATAGGAATAAGAATTAAAAATCAGAGATAAAAATGACTTAAAGAAGAAAAGGGACAAATTTGGTAATAATGTTAAAAAATCATGATTTTTGTTTCTTTTTGATTTGCATTATCCTGTTCATTCCTATTACTCTGTTTGCACATACGCAATAGTAGAAGTGACACTCAGGAGCTGGGGACTGATTAATAAGTCCAATATGTTTCCCAGAGAGGAAAAATAATTTAAACTAAGAGTTTCAGTGTTATTTAGAAATTATTCAATCTGTCTGTTTGGAAATAGCATTTTCAAAACTAGGTTATTGCATTTTCTTAAAAAAATGTGGGTGATTATACTAAGGGTGCTAGGTCAAGCACTGGTTGCACAGAGGGAGTGGATTATTCATACTCTCCAAGTTAAACACAATAAACGGGGGCAGGTCTGTCCTGTGCAGTGTTCAGGGAACTAAAAGGCCTTCACTTGCAATAGCTAGAGCCATTTGTAGGCTTGAATAGCATACCAGTGTGAGGAAAATTCTGTGCCAGAGCCAGCCTGGCTGAGAGACTCATTTAATTAGCTCAGGAGCTGTGCTACCTGGCCCGAATGTCTTGAGCACTGTTTGTGGGACCCAAATTAGACTCCTCCAAATTCAAATCTCAGAGTCTTGCATTGCAGTTCTCTTCTGGTGTATCTTGGCTCCGTGTGGCCCTGATTGCTTGGGAATTGCTGGGAAGGTGCTTGGCTAGTGCTTTGGGGCATGTTCGTATTGTTCACCTTAGCTTGACCGTAGCAATTTTCAAGAGACTGACAAGAAGGGGAATACAGCAGCCTGAGCTGGCTGAAGGCAGGCCAGAAGGTTTAGGAAGTGGAAGACTATTCAGACTGAGACATGAAAGCTTCCAAAGAAGTAAAAAACTTACAAAGAAGACAGTAAATGAGATACAGTACTAGAAGAGTGCATAGTGCCATAGTGAGGTATTAAGTAGTTAGTGTTCTTCTCTCTAACACCGTAAATGGAACAGAGACCTGAGGCAATATATTTATCCTGGATGTTGTTCTCAAGCTACATGTGAATAAACAAGCAGCATTACAGCAGCATTCTCTTAATGCTCTTTTGAATGCCTTGCTGAAAGATGTAGCTATGCATAAGCCCTGTTCATTCCTGTGTATAGGAAAGTTCTTGTTCACATAATTTCTTACAGAAAATAAATCAATACCACTTAAATTTCTTTTGGAAGATTCTAAAGCTTGTTAAACATGCTTGGTATCTTCAAAGAAGATTGCCCTTATTTGAGTAGTTTTCCCTAATTTTTGATTATGCCTGTGTGTCTGTAAATAGATGGCACAACAGATGGTGATAACTTCACAGGATCTGCAACCATTGTAATAGCCTCATACCTCTGATTTTCTGAATATTTTTCTGAGACGGAAAAAGTGTTTTTAAGTGTTTGTACTGTCCTACTTTGTTGTTCCTTTCTCACATCCTCCCCACCAAGACTTGACTTTCTGCCTTCTTAGCAATGAGTGTAAGCTTTTGTTTTGACTAATTTGGCTTTATGCATGGATATTTAAAAATAGGTAGTTGTGCTGGCTCTTAAACAGCTTTGTGAGTCCTTTCTGCATTCTTATTCATGCTTTCCTTTTCTTATTTTGTGCTTCCATTTGTGTTTTCTGACTCCGTCTATATTACAGTCTGAGGTTGCTGTCTTACTGTATCTTTTGCAGTGAGGTTTGAGATACCAGTCATTGCTATGCACAGTAAGGGATGCATGCAATTATAGTAGTCTTTGCACAATTTTTCTATATGGTATTTTGAAAACAGAAAGAAAATTTTAGAAAATTCTAAATCAGAATAGCTGACTTAGCTATTTTAGATGGCAATTAGTACAAAATGTGCTCAAAAACTTGGCTTTTCTGGACATCTCAGCAGAAGGAAATGTCTTTTGAAGCTCAAAGAAAATGGAAATAGAAGAGAAGCCTATTTTTTTTTTTTCCAAAGATATGTGAATTGTCAGTTCGCTTATATATCTCCTGGCATGTCTCCTGAACATGTAACCTACAGTTACTTTTGAGTTAACATATAGATAAAAACATAAGAGCTGAGGTAACATTTTGTTGGGGTTTTGTATATGACATCCAAAGTTCATGAATGAACTTCAGATTTAATAATTATTATTTAATAATTATTTAATTATTACTGGTTTTATTCCTCAGGCTTTCATGAGCTAGGATAGTGATGGAAAATCTGAAAAAATATGCCAGTATGTAACACAACTGCACCAAGGTCTTGATACAAGGGTTGTGGTTCACTATCTGCAGCCTTTTTTCTAATGCTTATTTCTTTGACTTGGATAGACACTTCTCAAGTGAATTGAATATTTCCAACTTTTCCTCTGAGGAAATTTAGTCTCATATTTTGCTTTGTTTGAATGCTACTTAAATAGCAATGTGATACTGATGCTAATTTTAGATAAGATGGTAAGCCACAATAGAAGTGTATAGACTCTTTGGGTAATTCACCTGGTCAGATACCTGGTGATATCTTAGTAATATTTTTTGTGGAATTGTTTCACTCACAGCACTGAAGTATTTTATATGTTGCTGTTTGGTTCTCCTAAGCCAAGCAGACAGAGGATGGGATTTTTCCCACTCCTTCTGCCAGACAGAAACATTGGGTTGCTTGGAGCACCAAGCAACACCATCATAGAATCATTAAAGTTGGAGAAGATCTCCAAGATGACCAGTTCCAACCTTCAGCTGCATACCCTATACCCACTAAACCGTATTGCAGAGAGTAACCACTCTGAACCTCCCTCCTTCTCTTTCTTCCCCCAGCTTTATGTGCTGAGCATGACTCCACGTGGTCTGGCATGTGCCTGTGCTCAGTTGGAGTCACCTGTCCTGGTTGTGTCCCCTCCACAAATCCTTGTGTACTCTGAGCCTCCTCACTTGGGGTCTTGATGCTGTGTAAGTGCTGCTGAGCAATAGCTAAAACATCCCTGTGTTATCAACACTGTTTTCAGCACAAATCCAAAACACAGCCCCAGAGCAGCTGCTGTGAAGAAAATTAACTATACCCCTCCCAAACCCAGGGTTTTTTGGCAAGAATCTTACGCGAAACCATGAGAAATAGCTGAAGAAGATTAGCTTCTGCAGAACTAGTTGGGAAAATTTTTATTTCCTTTTTTTTAAATACTGAGGCAACAGCATCTGCTGAAAGAAAATGTTTTGTTTACCCATCTGAAAACTACTGCTGTTGGACAATAAAATGTGCTATGTAAGAGATGAGAGGTGGCATCTTGGGCTGAGGAAGCAAGCCTGTTACGTATAATTTGCTTTTATTCCACGATATAAGGCAGGACCATACTGTTTCAGGATGGTGTTTAAGCACTTAATTGTAACTTTAATTAAAAAAAAACTTTTATGTTTGATAATTGTTTAGCTATGCATGAAAAATAAGAGGTATCCTCTAAGTTAGTACTCTCAAATATGTGGAGTTAATTCCTTAAATTCTTGAGCATTTGGGTTCTAAAAGAGCAAGGGCTTTTGAGTATGTTTTTCCTTATGCTCTTTGTTGAAGGTCAAGAACATAATCTGTTCCTTAGGACTGCAGTTGTACCTACATTTTAAAGATTTTTCCTTTTTTTCCCAGGTTATAAGCTCTGTAAATGTTAATTCTCAATATGAGTCTGGTCTTTACCTGCATACTCTCATTTTATTTAATCTCAATGAGTCAAGGGAATATTTGCCGAAGGAAAGTAAAGAGCCCTAAGGGAAAAGCAAGCAGGGTTGAGGTATGTGAAAGTAATAGGAGGGGAAGGGAGCATTTGGGATATTTTATTCTTATTCATTATATTTTCACTATCAAGTAGAAATAGTATATTTAGAAATTCTGTGAAGAGCCTCTGTCTCTTTATTTAAACTTCATGCTCTTAAAGAATTAGATTGTGCATTCATGTTGAGACAACCAGGTTCTCCAAGAGGAAAAAGGCAGCACTAAAGCCACATTAAAAAAGAAACAGTGTTTAGATGAAGCTTTTGATATTCATGATGTGTATTGTTCCCTGCTACAGGACCCTGTCCCATAAAGGGAAGCAGTCTTACAAGTGTCCCTTCAGATGTAGAGGGACTAGTAGTTTGTTGCCAAGTCTTCTCATTCATCTGCTGATTAAGTTTAACATTGTTTTGCAAAGAGAAAGAAAAATGTGAGAGGCAAAAGTTTTCCTTTTTTTTTTTCCCTCCCTGAAAGTTTTCTCTATCTTTTAAAGCTGAGTCACAAGACAAAGGAGCATTAGAAATTGTCCTGTCTACTTAGCAGCATCACCTGTGTTCTCTGCTCCATTATTGTTTCCAGCTGTGTCTCTGGTTTCTTGCATATCTTTTGTACCTCTTTATCCTTTTGAGTACCTTGGTCTACTATTTTTTGTGTTGCATGCTTGGTCCTTTCAGAATGTTTTTTCTCACCCTCCCTGTATCACTACTATCTGATGTGTTATCCTTTGCCAAAAACCGTGGTGTCTGCATCTGCTCTGACAACAGCAGGTTGAATTCAAGCAAGATACCATACCCTTATGTGAAGATGAAGGCTGTGATAAATTTGCCACTTGAAATTTGTGCGTGAAACAGCATGAAAAGGAAGTTAGCAGAATGCCATCTCTGAGCTGAACATCTTTCACAGTCCCAGTAAAATTGCAAACTAAAGTGTTAACTATGTTTAACAAGTAATTAACTTCTATGATTACCTGTCTTTAAGGATTAAATGTGCCATATTTTAAACTGGGAAAAGTTAAAAAAATTACAAATTGTCCGCTTTCCTTCAGACTTTTTTCCCTTCAGAATTTCCAGTTGCTTTAACTGTAGTATTTCTGTAATAATTATTAAAAAAATTCCACACTTGCAGTTTCAGAAAACAGCACATGCATCAGTATTTCCTGGTATCAATCCTGTATTAGCAGTATATTCCTGTTTGTGAAAATGTGCTACTTGTTTTTGAGTTTGCATGTAGGCTATTTTTAGTGCCTTAAATTAATATACTGCTAAAAAAACCCTGAGAAAATTAACATGGTTATGCTAATAAGGCATTGATTAAAGCCTCCCACAATTTTATTTAATGATTTTTCTATTGATTTTTATTTGATTACTAACACTTAGGCTGGTTTTCTGTTGGAATTCTGCTTTTTTGGATGTACTAATATCTATATTTTTCTAAGAGCTTTTCTGGCCAATGTGGCTGTATAATGTAATGAAAAAAATATAACAAATGCTCATGTATTATGAATGGCATGCAGTCAAATGTAGTGTAAATACCTGAGTGCTCAAAATACTTTCTGCCGATATTAGGAATATGTATGTATTTAATGTTGTTTTTTTTAAAGGATCTGTTTTTCCTTTGTGAACAACTGGTCAGTTAGCAGTTTAAAGCTGCTCTTTCCCCTTTTTTGGAAAAAGAGCCCCTTGAGAATGAGTCACAACAAATAGGAAGAAGGAATTTAGTAAGCAGACATTGCAAAGATGATAATATATTACAGATAGGCTCAAACAATCCTTTTGAGTGTTTAGTTTTTAAGATTGCTCTTAAGGTAAGGCCCTCTGGCAAATGGCATCAGTTTTGTTTCATTGCTCAATGTGAAGACAGTTACAGGAGGCTTCCTGCATGGAATATAGCTATTGGCTCTTGAATAACATTAGAATAAATGCAATGTATGTAAGTCGTTTTACCCTATAGCAGATGGGAGCTTAAGTCATTGAGAGAAGATCAATGGAATCATTTAGCTTTTTGTGTTGTTTCAGTGTAGAAAGACAGTCTGTTCCAAATCAGGAGAGGAGTCTGCTAAGAATATTTAGGTTTCATTGAAATAAAGCACAGTTCACATCAAAAGAAGATGTGCGATTTCAAATTCATAACAATTGACTATTAGTCTGTTTTTAATATTTTTCTTTGGCATGTAATCCTGTTTAATTAGATTCTACTCTCTCTGTTGTTTCAAGATTCCATAAACTGGAGTCTTATATAGCAGCTGCTAAAGCAGGAGTTACTAACTAAATGATATTCACAATGAGTATTTGGAAGGTTTACAATTATACCCTTGCTAATAAATTGTGCTATTTTCCCCAACAGTTTTAAGTGCTAATCTTCAGAAGGCATTTTAAAATTAGCTAAAATTCTGTCAAGAGATTTACAAAAATTGTTAGCATGAAGATAATTATGTCACAGTCCTTGGACTCCATCTCTGATTGTGTGCATAAATCAGAAAATGTCAGCTGTGTTTTCCCTTAATAATTATCCTTGCAGCAATATATTACAGTTTAGATTACTATTATACTGTTGCTTTAGGTTTATAAAACACAAGTTCGTTATTTCTGAAGTTTTCTGCTGATGAAATAATTCAGATTTCTGGAATAAGTGATTATTTGTGTTAACATTTCATAAATATCAATAAGAAGATCAGTATGAAAATCAGCTTTCTACACTTTTTTACACAGTCCCCTGAAAATAGTCAGCTTTTTGTTACAACTTTGTTAAAGGACTTCACTTCTGCAGTATGGCTGACATTTTCAAAAGAACTAGCTGATGCGGTCACACTTGTAGCATGTGTGGAACTCGAAGTTTTAAGGACTTTTTGGGCCAAAATTTGAGAATCTTCCTGCTGAATCTGTCCTGGTTTTAGATATTTACAATAGATTTTGTAGGTCCCTGACAGTTTTGGTAATCTGTTGTTAGAACCTACCTCCTAAAACATAATGAGTTAAAATATCAGAGTGAGCTAGTAAATCCTTCAGGATTTGGACCAGTCTCATTTTAAAGACTCAGAAATCTAGGCAGAAATACACTTAATAAATTAATAAATTAAATTTGTCTGCATAAACAGTAGGAAACTGACACAACATACTCTTGGAACCTTTCTCATGGATTATGAAAAAGAAAACGGGAAAAATTAATTTGTTTTAGTGTTAGCAGTAGTAGTAGTAAATTTGAACTCAAAGCTTTTTAAGAACATTTTCTAAAACCATGTGGAAACAATGAATTCCAAGAATTCAGCAATTGTGGTACTAACCTTGAAAACCTTTTTCACAGAAAAGAGATGATATTTCAAGTAGGACTTTTAATTTGCTAGTGTATCAACAAGGATAAGAGATCTACTCAACTTCAGTGGTGCAGGCTGCCTTAGAATAGGTCTTACACTGTTGTCAGTACAAAAGCTTTTAATTTCTCAGCTATCTCAAAATTTGTGTAGAGACATTATCTGTAATTTTAAAAGTTTTCTGTGAAGTGTTTCGGGATAGATTTAAAGTAGCAGGATATGGCTTAATGTGATCCCATTCTAGTTTTGATGCTTATGATTTATGGTTGATTTCAATGGGAGTGGGGTCATATTTAGCCCTACTTTATCACAAAATGGGATGTTGCGGTGCATGTTTTGAGTTCTGTTTTTGATGTTTTATGCCTTTGTATGGTCATTGTATTTTCTACCTTTGTAATGGTTTTGTCCCAGTTCCCCCCCC
>VYXF01001329.1:927458-1062343 GCA_013397295.1 Polioptila caerulea
GGCGAGCCGCTGCGGGCTCTATCGACCTAGCCGGTGTGAGGGGTTTGGAAGCAGCGGCGCGTCAATGGGACAGTCTGAGTTATGGTCTTCTCAAGACTGGCTCTTACTCCTGTCGTGGCAGAGCAGAGGCAGCAGTGCTTTTGTGATTTAGGGAGATCCTCAGTGGTGACACCAGGCAATAGACTGCTGTTGGTTTCTGAGCTACTTCTGCGAAGTTCTTCATTTGACTTAAGGGGCCAAATGAAGAATTGCTTTTCCAATAAGTCAACGAAGAGGGCTTTTTCATCCAAGACAAAAACATATGCAAGAAAGCTAAGCTGATGAATGTTTAGAAATGGATTTTTAGAAGTGTGACTTCACTTCTGTCAGAATATCCTAGGTTTTTATTTAAAACTAGAGGATTTCTTTATTTCTATTCTTACTTGAGCTAGATGGTTTCTTCAACCAGTGTCAGAATACTTTGGACTTGTCACTTAAAATAACTGAAAATACAGAATTGTGCGCACATAGTTTTTGCTCCCAAAGCCTGCAGTTTATTTTATTAACAGAAATAAATTGTAGCAGGGAAAAGTCATATTTTTGTGGTTATGAGAGGAAAAGCTTTTCAACTTGTTCATTAATCTTCTTTCTTCCTCATCTTCATACACTCATTATTCATCTTTCTCATTTTCTCCTTATACATTCTACCAGTATGCTGTTTGTGATGCTACAGATAGTTGTGAATATCCAGTCTACATCTCAGTTTTTAACTAGTTGTCATGAAGCTTAAGATCTCATACAATAAATAAGCCATTTATTTATAGATAAAATATAAAGACTTGCTTCCCACTCTTGCTTTTTGGTACCCTAAAAGAATTCCAAGTATTTATCTTAGAATCCTATAAGAAGCAGTATTTAGACACTTATGTGGCTTTTTCCCATGTAATGGTATTTTGACTTATGATGACCATGTCCTTAATTGCAACTCTGTACTTTTTTTTCCTCCCAAACTTCTCAAGGGTGATATTTAATTTAGTATTGTGCAGAACTATAGATCTGCCAACAGTGGTAGCGTATAGACTGCTATATAATTATTCAATAATGGAGTTAAAACTTCTGGACTGTATCTATATGCACAAAAAATCGCTTGGCAGTGAGCCATCAAAAGCAATTTTTTCATTGCTTGCATTTTGATTTTTTTACTTTAGCTGCTGCTCAAAATGAAACACCTTGGACTTGAATTGCTCATTAGACTTAAACCTGTCGTGTATTACAGGCCAAAATATACTGTCTTATGCAATATGCTTATACACATGCATTATTTGGTGGCATGGATAGTAGAATGTTCTCAGTTTTTGCTACTGATTTAATACCTCAGAATGCAAAACTCTCCCTGGTCATGATCTACTGAAGTTTCCTCATTTCCCAAACATATTCTTCAGAGTACTCTCATACTTAAAATTTCATTGGTACTGGTAGCCTTTCTCAGCAACTGATATCCTTTCAGATGATCTAGAAGTACTGCATGTGAGCTGACACTCAGACACATGAAGTACTGTCTATGCACCTGGAGCTACACTTATATTTGGTATTTCAGACACCCTTTTCTCCTTCTCTGAGAGGATCAAGCATACTTGCATGCGTGGAAAAGCAGTGGGTATGATAAGGATTTGCTTGCTCTCCTGTTCAGAGCAAGTGCAGTAACTGATGGCATGGTCCTATGAGGTCATTCTCCTTCAGGAGTTTGCTTCTGGCTCAGTTTTTAGCTCATTTTCTCCTAATGACTCTATGATTTGCTCTCCAACTACTGTACCTGCATGAGAGCTATTTGGCCGAAAGTAGCTGAGAAAGATACTGTCCAGAAACCATTCTCAGAAATGGTAGAAGTAAGTTCATCTTCTTGCCAAGTGAATTGATGCAGCATCTGTTCTTTGAGTCGGTATTATTTATTTTTTATGTTCTGGGTTATCATTTTTATATTGGGTATATAGTTGAGATGGAGTATTTTATGTGTAAGGCTAAATGATCACAGCATTTTCTTTAGATATGGGCCACCTTTGTTGTCCTTCAGCCAATTAACACAGTATGGTCTATATAGACAAATAGCAACTGAACTTATTTCAGCATTTTCTACATGGACAGGACCAGTTATTTTAACTTGTACAATCTTGAGATGAGTTATTTGTGTTTGATAAAAACCTGTGTGATTTGGATCGTCTGTCATTTTTACATATTTATGTCACAAGGTCAAGAATGAATTGTGTGATGCTTAGGTTTTCTGAACCTTTCATGAGGTTGGTGAGTTGCTGACCCAGGATTGTTAAAACATTGACTCTTGGAGCAATATTCCAAATTAAGTTTTCTCTGGCTTCTATTTTCCTGGAGGATGAGAGATTTAATTTTCCTTGCACAGGTACTTGCATCTTAGTATTGATGAATTGAATCCTTCATTAATTAGTATTGTTGATTTGGATTTCTTTCATATATTTTAAATGACTAGCCTGCCTGTATGTGCTTGCAGCTGAAGGTCAGTGTATGCTGATCTGAATAATGGACTACTTCACTGTACAGCTTTCATATTTCTTTTGCTATCCCTTTGACTCTTTGAGTATGATTTTGCTATGCAAAGGACAACTGATTGTAGTATAAACAAACAAACAAATCACTTTAACTGTGGGACAAGACTTGCTGTGACATGCATAGTTTTTACAAGGGAGAAACAAGGTGTCAAAAGATCTGAATATGTGTAGCTCTGTTAATTTTTCTGCTCAGAAATGTATTGTTAAAGCATTAAAACTTAGTATTAAAAGGTCTATAATCTTACCTAAAATAATGATAGTTTAAATGTTAATAGGACAAGCTAAAATATCTTACTATCTCATTTACAAGAATCTAATAATTTCCTTTTCAGTAATGCTTTTGTAGCCTCAGATTGAATGAAACTATAAAAATAAAGAATCAATGCAAATAAGAAAAAACAATAGGTAACTCTTTCTGTATTTATTTTAACTAGTTTTAAGATGTGGTCTTAACAATTAATTCACTTGTTAAATACTATGAAAGCAATATGAACAAATAGTAGTGTCCATAATTTCTTTATGTCTGCATATAGAGCCTGGCAATCCTGCAGTCGAGCTTGTTAGCAATAAGAACTGTTAATAAGAACTGTTCTGCTTGCAACTTGTTTCTGTTAAACCCATATGGCAAAATTATGCCTCCCAGAGGTAACTTTTGGTATTGGAGAAAGTTGTTGTGGAGAACAGGGGTAACCTAAAAGCCTCCAGTATTGATGAAGCCTCGAGAGAATATAAAAATCCTATGGAAGATGCAGATGATTAGAGAATTCTTGTTCACTGGTATTTCAGACTCACTTTGCACAGACACAAACTACTGCACTTCCCAGCATCTTCTGAATCAATTTTACTGGCTTTGTGGCAGCAGAAGAAAAGGATTAGTGCTCTGAAGTAATGGAACCACTCACACATTTAGTAATAATTTACAGAATATATCAAAGTTTTATTTCATTTATTGTGACAAAATTGTTCTTTTCATATTAATTTTAGAAATGTTGGTGAGCTCTAATCTGGAAGAAGCATTGTGGTTGAGGTGTCTGTAAACAATTAATCTTTTTAATTTATTATATTTAAAAAATTAAATTGGAATTAAATATGACTGGTTTGTTCCAACAACACTGCCTGTTTTATTGGGACAAAATTTATAACTTTTGTTATAATTCTAAAATGCTCATTTAGGTTTCTGTTCTCCTGTCTGTGTGTTATAGTAGCATTGTAGTCTCACATAGAGATAAATGAAAAAAAATTGAAGAATAAAAAGTAAAAATTCTATACATTTCATTATGGAAAATTTATAAGATGATTTCCATGACAACCATATAATAAGATTCATGTTTACTTTAATTCTGAGTTCTCAATGTCTTTTTAATGAATCCCGTGTAATTAAAACAGAATGCATAATTTGAGGTAACATAGTATAAATCAGTTTTGTTTGTGTGATGCTGAATACTGTTAATACAAGTACAATGAACTGTTTAAGAGCCTTACATGGATATGTCCATTTGTTGCAGAACTGTGAGAAACTGGAAAATAATTTTGATGACATCAAGCACACGACTCTTAGTGAGCGAGGAGCACTTCGAGAAGCAATGAGGTAAGTCTGGGTCACCATAGCAACAGTCACAGATGTGGTAAAGAAAGAGTCATTCTTCATTATTGGGGGAACAAATGAGTTCATTGCCACCATTCAGCTCTATTCTCTAAGGTATTAATTTGTCAGTGGAGAGGCTTCCCTTGAGGCTGTACTTTGGTTTTGAAGCTGCATAAATGTTAAGCCTGACTGCACAGTAAAAAATGTAAATGTTTAATTTGTTATTTAAAATGCTTAAGGGGTGCCTTGCTTTATATTTATACTAAACTGTGAGCGAATGAAAATATTGTTCATCTAAATTCTGTAAGTGTTAAAGCAATTGTACAATGGTGTTTGAACAAACCTGTATTTGCTTTAAATTGAATTTGATTTTTATTTATGCAGTTCCTGTGTACTCTGATTTTATCACCAAAATTACGTGATTTTGGTTTTGATAATGGAATGTAAAAATCTATCTGGTCCTTTATGTGTGGTAGAGATGTATATTTTGTTTAATATCATCATATTGTTGCACTTAATGCATATTAAAGGAGGTTAAAATTAGTCAGAAGATGGATTTTCTGCCATACTTACTTGCACTGCAGAGTAGCTGGGTAAAGGACTCCAAAGAAACTTGCCAGCTATAGTGCCTGGAAAAGGGAGTGATTACTATGCTGAAGGGTGGTGGAATTGAAGACAGGTTTTCTAAAGTAACACACTGAATAATCAGGAAGATGTTATTTATAGTATTATCTGTGAATCAGAAAATTATGTAAGCTTCACTTTTAAAGGTTTTGAAATTGGATAGTAAAATGTAATGATGCAAACATAGTGCTTCATCTCACTTGCCTGGTATCAGAGTAACTTCTTACACTTGAACCAGTGTAGTAAAAAGTAAAAACAACAACAATGCCCCAAAGAATCTACTTGGAAAAATAAATACATGTATTTCCTTTGGCTGTGTCCATTATCCCTTTAAATTTATGGATGTGTGTGAATGACTTGATTTGCATGACTTATGTTCATGATGCTCGTCTCATGTACACTGACTGTTTGAAAAGATGTTCCTACCTACAAGTATACTGAACATTTCAACTACCAGTGCTGCAAGTAACTGTAAAAATAATGGCATTCACTTTTCTAATAGTGATTTTTGCTTTATGCTTGTATTGCTTCATATGATTAGGGTTTTCTCCCAGTGTGGTTGGTCTTCTGTGTACGTAAATACTGCATGTAGTGTCAGTCAGTGGAAAGTGAATTAAAGATTTCGGGAATTTTTGGCAAATGAAGCTACCTTTAGTATTTCCAACAAATTTGATTTCAAGTTGAACTGTCCTGTAACAGTATTCAGGTTTGTGACGTTTTGCAATACATGACTCAGCAGGGATAATATTTTAAAAACTTGGGAGCTGACAGCTCTTCGGTGATCAGCATTGAATAGCAAGGGGAGCTTTGGCATTTCAAAGGTCATGTTTCTGTTACAAAGCCTGTTTAGAAGATTCTCGTGATACTTTGCTGTGCAAAAGCACTTTACTAGCTCATAAATTTGTATCCTGGCTATTTCTGGCAGTGTACAAGCCATTCTGAGAAATAGTTATTGATTGTGAAGAGTGACAGATATTGTGCAGTGCTGGAATTCTCTTAATTGCAGTCACTATTATATGTTTGGTTGTTTCCTTAGTTGCTTTTTTATTTTGAGATAAAGAAAATACCTGACTTATTAAGTTTATACTGTAGTGTGTTTTTGTAACATACTCGAGTGGCATATGAAAGGTGCAAAATGTTAGTTTAGAGAGGTATTTGCATGTAGGTGTACATTTTTTTCTAAATATGTGTAAAAGACACTTGTTCTTTTAGGTTGTACAGTTCGTTCAACTGCTGTATAGTCACATCATTTACTGGTGACTGCATTTTTCTGTTTGGATCCCAAGATTATCTGTACATATATAATTCAAATGGTACATTTTTATAGATTCAAGTTCACTTTTCCTTTCCATGACAAGAGTGGACATTGGACCAGGCATGGGAGGACATAGATTTACTTACCTCAGTATTATGAGGTACTTGCCTCCTTTGGTTAAGGGAAGCTTTTGGGGAGGGTTTCCCATTGCACAAAAGCACTAAAATCATGTGGGCCTGAAAGCAACAGCAACAAAAAAATCCTAGTTGGATAGCTAAGAGGATATATGTGGATCTCAGATGAGCCTTAAGTTGAGTGGGCAGTCTGCCCAAATCCTCTCTGATTTCCCAGAGTGGTACTACTGGTCTGCCAGATGAGAAATACAATGAACACTTTTTCCCAATGCTCCTGTTTGGAACGAGACCTTCCATTTTAACTTCATCTTTGAGAAAAATGGTCAATTTAATATGGGTATCCGTCCACTTCTAGTCTACGAGTATCACTGTGCCCTGCATAAACAAATACTAATATCCAAGAAGGGTCTTGTTCTGTTTCCAGCTCTTCATCGTTCAAGTTATGGACTACATGAAAATTGTCTTTCTTGTTTATGTATATAGATGTATGCAAAATAAACTTTCTGAAGGGTTTTGAAATTATCACAAAGCCTATGAACTTTCTCTACTTCTACTTTACATTTATTTTAGATTTTGAATGAGATAATGAGCTGATAGTAGTTTGCCATTATTCAGTATATAAAGAATGGTATTATAAGAATTTGATTTACTTGTGATTGCGCATAAAATCATAAAGCATTCAATTCAGTTAATGTTTTGCTTATTTTGTTAATGTACTCCAAATGTTTAATTTATTGTTATATTTTAATGCAGCTGCAAAGCTGAAGTAAACAATAAAAATCCATTAGTTTTTTGAGTTGGAGCTTATAAATGGACAGACTATTGCTTTGCTTACCTTGAATGTGTATATGATAAATTAATTGAGTATTTTATATAGTAAATCGGCAGAAAAATATAGCTATATACCTGTAACTTCAGGTTGTATAAGTAAGAGCACTAATCTTTTGTTAAACAAAGCTCCGTTTGTTTTTAATATATAATTACTGAGAAAAATCTGGATCCAAATCAATAGTAAGGCTTCATCTAGAATTTTAAAGGAGCTTTTAGACTGGTTTGTCTGCTACAAGGAGACAAGTATTTGAGGAGCAGGACGTGGTGTAGCTGGGTGCTGACGCTGGTAGTCTTTTCCTAAGTGATGAAGCCAGAATGTGGACTGCTACAGTAAGCATTCCTCTGGGAAAGTAGGGTAGAGTAGCCTTGAGGAGTCTTAAAATTAGGCAAACAATAATGAAACCCCTGCCCCCTCAAATTATTAAGTAACTTTTAGGAGAAGTGTGGCAGAAATCCAAACTCAGATATGTCAAACTGGATATTAATAAACTACGAAGGTAAGGTTTAGTGAGTTACTGGGTTTAAAAAGGACAAATTCAAAAAGCAGCAGACATCAGCTGGCAGGAATTCTTTTTCCTGCTGAATCTGTTCGCTCTCTGTACAGACATTCATTGTTGTCATCAAGAGAGAGAATCAGAATTGATGAAATTGGGAGGTTGAAGACGATCTAAACCTGTGGTCTCTGCATTTTATTGATTGCATACCAGCAAAATATTTTTGAGCATGCATCCCCCTATTTGTATGTTTATACATGCATTACCACTGTAGTAATATTTTATGTGCATTATAGAACACACACAAGAATGGAAATTAAAAAAAAAAAACAAAACAAAACAGATAAGGAAGAAGTAAAGACTACTTAATTTTTAAAAAAATTATTTATTAATTGCACAGAAAATATTTTCTTTCCACATTGGAGTAGTTTGTCTTGTGCATACTCTACTTAAGAGATCATTGATCTAGACCAGCTTTCTGTCTCAGTGCAGGGTCAAATAGAGCAGGTTGCTCAGGGCTGTGTCCAACAAGGTTTTTTTATATTTTGGATGGATGTTTCACAGGCTGTATAGGCAAATATCCTCACATTAAACCATAGCAAAACTCAAACAAAAAAGCCACCAACAGCCCCCCTCCCCCCCCCCCTCCCGCCTTTATTTTCTTTAAACCAGAATTCTTCTTCAGCTTGTGCCTGTTGTTTCTTACCCTTTTGCTGAGGACTGCTAAGAACAATTTAGCTCTGTTGTCTTTATTCCATCCCATCAGGTATTTATACATTTTGGTAAGATTTGGTAAGATACGCTTCTCTGCTCAAGGCTGCATGTCCCCAGGTCTGCCAGCATCTCCTCGTATGAAAGACACTTCAGTCCCTTAATGCCCTCAGTGCCCCTTTGCTAGACTCACTCCTATACTCCTGTTTCCCTTGGCCTGGGGAGCCCAGCACAGGACACAGCACTCCAGGTCTGTGTCGCCAGTACTGGGCAGCAGAGAAGAATCTCCACTCTCAACCTACAGGTAATGCTCTACCTGATACAGCCCTGGGTGCTGCTGGCCTTTGCTGCTACGACTGTCTCATGGTTCATCTTGTCCTTCAGGACCCCCAGGGCCTTTCGGGCAAAGCTGATTTCCAGATGGTTGTGTCTAGCCTGTACTGGTGCCTGGGATTATTGCTCCCCAGGGACAGGGTTTCACAGTGATTTTATGTTTGTTCATTTGTTTGTTGGCTCTTGTTTGTTTGTTTTATGTGGTTTCTGTAGGCCTGTTTCTCTAGCCTGTCAACAGCAGCCCAACCCTTTGGAGTGTCATCACTCAGGAGGTGGTAGATTGCTTTTGAACACTGTATATATGTTACTATGTGTTTTGGACCTGTGTCTAGTGTACATTTCATGAGCCTGGTGTCAAACAAACAAAGTCATAGCGTTTCAAATGAAACCTTTTCCAAATCTCGTGTTGCAATTGCTTACTTATCAACTGAGTTGGTAAGCCACCATGGTGGGTTAAGGCAGCGAGCAATCAGCAAGGCTGGTGAGATGTTAATACATAAATGGGTCCTACCCGTAGGTGGATATGGATATGGTCTGTCTTGTGAACACTGAGTATGTGTGAAAGCTTTGCAAGTGAAGTAAGCTTTTGCAACTGAGTATTTTTGTGTAGTTTTCTTGTTATTAAAGAAAAAATTACACATATTTATTCATACTTTGAAATAGGAAAGGAAAGTTTGCTTATCTGTTTGAATCAGTATAAAAGATACCAAAGTTCATTTAGAATTTTCTTTTGCATTCGTATATTTGCATATGGTTTTGGATAATATGAACAAGGGAGTGAAGCTTCAACTGTGATTTCCAGTTTGCTAGAAACAGTTTCTGTTAATGATGATATTCACTGTTGTCTTGACAACCGTGCAAGCTGGGGTTAGTAATAATCAGACTTCTTTTAATATGGTCTAGACTCTCAGATGTATTTGAAAAATAGTTTCTATGACTGGGCAAAACCCAAGAAAATTGCAGTGTAAGAAGTTCCAAGGTTTCACAAGTATTCATTAGTTTGCAGAGTAAAAGCTGGAAATTTAAACACGTAAACAAAACAAGTCTGCAGTGCGAACTACAAAACACGTAGTAACAAATTTGTCAGGGCTCTGGTCTGAGATGTGGCAAATACACGTTCATGTTCTGATTCTGAGTCAGATGACTTGGTTTCCCGTTTTGAAAAGCATCATAGAGCTCTAAAGTTAGAGAAACACAGACATGAAGTATAAGGAAATAAGGACAATTAAAATGTCTTGTTGGATGTATATTTGCTTTCCTGTATTCTTCTTAAACTGTTCTGAGACATAGGACCAATCTCAGGTAAATTGAAAGGGAAGGTAAATTAATAGAAGCAAAGGCTTGATCCAGGTCTTAGAGATTGTCAGTTCAAAGAAATCCTTCATGTTCTGGGGAGGTGGAAGTATTTTTAGTGAATTCCAGTATTCCAAAGTTCTGTACTTCAGTAAAGCCTTCAATACTTTACAGCATTCTCCTGGAGAAGCTGACAGCCCATGGCTTGGACAGATGCACCCTTTGCTGCTTTAAGAACTGGCTGGACAGCTGGGCCCAGAGTGTTGGGGAATGCTGCTGCATCCAGTGGGCTGCCGGTCCCCAGTGGTGTCCCTCAGGGATCACTACGGGGCCTGATCCTGTTTATCATCTTTATAGATGATCTAGTCAAGGGGATAAAGTACACCCTCAGAAAGTTTGCAAAAGACTGCCAAGTTGGATGGGAGTGTTGATCTGCTGGAGGACAGGAAGGCTCTGCAGAGGAACCTGGCCAGGCTGGATTGATGGACTGAGGCCAGTGGTGTAAGCTTCAGTATGGTGAAGTGCCAGATCCTGCACTTGGGTCACAACAATCCCTGCAGCACTGCTGGCTGGGGAAGAGTGTCTGGAAAGCTGCACAGTGGGAAAGGACCTGAGTGCTGGTTGACAGCTGCTGACCACGAGCCAGCTGTGCCCAGGTGGCCAAGAAGGCCAATGGCATCCTGGCCCATATCAGCAGTGGTGTGGCCAGCAGGGCCAGGGCAGGGATTGTCCCCTTGTATGTGGCACTGGTGAGGCACCACCTCGAGGGCTGTGTCCAGCTGTGGGCACATCTCCCCAGAGAAGGTGCTGAGGGGCTGGAGCCAGTCCAGAGAAGGGCAGCAGAGCTGGGGCAGGGTCTGGAGAATGAACGGGTCCTGTGAGGAGCAGCTGAGGGAGCTGGGGTGTGGAGGGGAGGAGGCTCAGGGGAGAATTTACCTTTCTCTACAACTGCCTGCAAGGAGGGTGTAGCAAGATGGGGTTGACCTCTTCTCCCAGGCAAACAGTGACAGACAAGAGGGCATGGCCTCGAGCTGTGCCAGGGAAGGCTCAGGTTAGACATCAGGAGGAATTTTTTCACTGAAAGGGCTGTCAAACATTGGAACAGGCTGCTCAGGGAGGTGGTGGAGTCATCATCCCTGGAAGTGTTTAAGAAACAACTGGATGTGGTGCTTACTACTGTGGTTTAGTTGACAAGGTGGTGTTTGGTCAAAGGTTGGACCCAGTCATCTCAGGGGTGTTTTCCAAACTTAATGGTGCTGTGAAAGCAGTCACTAGCCTTGTGTTAGTGTGTTTATTTGGGAGTGAGGGAATAAGTCCAAGTTTCTTTTCTACCTTCTTCTATATTTACATTTATCTCCAGTGCAATCACTTGAATGCTGCTTGGGCCATGCTTTCTGGGGAAAAGCAAGTGATTGCTTCTTATGTATTTAACAAAAAATATTTTGCTGCTTCCAAATTGCAACAACACTCTGCATCTTGAGTGACTAGCTCGTGTTCCTCTGATGTATCTATCTCAGCACCAAGAAACAAACACCCTCTGCTACAGAGGACATATTAATTAGGTAAGCCACTGATTGGCTTATTGATTTAGACCCTTATTTAGAATGCATTTGGCTTAGAGATATACCCTAAAAAAATGAACTGCAGTGGTGTTCTCAGAGTGAAAACAAAAAATTCCATAAAACTGTGGAGTTTAGGGAATGTTTAACTTGCTCCCTATGGAATTTATTTTCTATATATGCATCTTCACAATTTTAAAAATTTACCTTATTAATATCATATGGAGATAAGGAGATGCTGCAAAATGCTAGTGTTTCTAGGCACATTTGGTGTTGCATGGAACATGTAGAATCTTCGAAGCACTTGAGAACTTTTAATTGTACTTCTGTTATAAAAATCCATGTGGCTAATACGGGTTTAATTTTGAGTGCCATTTTGAAATCAGAACTTCACTATCATCCTTAGTTTACATTACAGATCAAACAGATTGCCAACAGCACTTGCACTGACGAAGTGTTAGCCGTGTGCCTTCGCAGTGCAAGGCTGCCCTGGATAAGGATAGCTATGACTGACCCAGCTGCTTGTGTGCTAGAAGCTGTTTAGTGGATTAACAAGGCACTGTTAAGCTGTGCCCATGCAATTTTACCATGCTCTTTGTTGGCTAACAAAGAGCATGGTAAAATTGCTGGCTAATTTTGTTGGCTAACTTCTGAGTCACCCACCAGCCACTCTTTGAGAGCCTGGGATGAATTGCTCAGATCTGGCCATGATGGAATAATTTCTGTCTACAGACAGATGCTGCAGAGCTCTAACACCAAGCATGTATAGGAAACCATTACATTAATGTTATTATTTTTGTGGTGATTATTAGAACTTGCATTGTCTTTGTCATTTCTATGGAGAATTAAAGAACTTCCTATTTCATTTTGCAATTAAAAAGAAAAAAATAAATCTGATACATGTTAAGTCCATTTTTTCAGGTGTCAGGTATAACTCGCACTGAAAATTTTGTGAAACTAATGATAATGCTTAACTTCTGTACTAAAGAATGTAACTGCATTGCCTTATATATTTTTTTCAAGAAAATTATTAAGTGCCTTGTTTTGGGCTTGATTGTGATACAAACTGTTCTGTTGAATATCAGCTTCATAGTACTTTCCCCAGAAATTTTGAAACTGAAATGAATTTCCGTGTTTGTCAGCAGATTGCTGCACATACCTTGTTCAAAATACTGTATATAATTTCTTATTTTTAATTTATGAATTACATATTTTTTTGTCCAGTGATAGGCTGGTTTATTTAGATGTTACAGAGGAGGAGATCAAGGTAAGTTAGATTGTTTTTCTTTGAATGTTCCTTTAGTCACCTAGCCAGGATAAACTGACAAATACAACTTTTACTGACCTAAAATAGTGTATTGATCATGTTTCTGAAGGGCAAATATGAAAGGATATTGAATTTTTTTTGCTATTCCAATTGGCAATGTAGATTTGCAGTTACTTTAGGTGAGATGGTTTGAATTATGCCTTGTAGTGTATGTAACCTGTACATAGATATAGAACAAAAGCACTGTGAGCAAAATAGCAAGCAACATAGTAAAATAGGAAAATAAATAATATTAATAGATTTGGAAACTGCATTATAATTGCTACTTTTTTGATATACTGAAATGTGCTGTAGGAAACATCTTACATGAATATTTTTGATAAAATCTCGTATGTTTCTCATATGTTCTTTTATATGTATTACTGTGACTGAAATATGCTTTGGGTCTGTTCTGAGTATGGTAAATACATTGTTTCTGTATTTATGTGTAGCATTCCCAAGAAATATTTCAGAGGGTAGAAGAGAACACCTCCTTTTTGTCACTTCCACTGAGGAGAGCCTACTTTTGGTTTTGAACCATTTAGCTGTATGATTTAAAGAAAAGAATTGGATAACAGCCAAAATTTGTTTTTTAACAAACTGCAGGAGGTGTTGTCTGATGTTGGTGGTGAAAGAGGTTTTGAAAACCTCTGTGACAGATGGCATACCACAAACACTC
Source organism: Polioptila caerulea (assembly GCA_013397295.1). Taxonomy (NCBI): domain Eukaryota; kingdom Metazoa; phylum Chordata; class Aves; order Passeriformes; family Certhiidae; genus Polioptila; species Polioptila caerulea. The sequence continues at coordinate 940,821 of VYXF01001329.1, forward strand.
CAAAGGTGGTGTGCAGGGGGTGCAGCATCGTACCTTTCAGTGACTAACAGCCAGTTGTGTGCAGAGTAGAAAGTTGCACTACAGAATTTGGAGTTCACTCCATGAGTTCCCTCTTTGTTACTTTTTAAATGCAAAGTTTGAAAATATTTCTGAAATGTGTTCTTTGCTACTATTAGCATTCAGAAAAATGTGCTCTGGATTGCCAGAGAGACAATGTGTACAATATGGATCACCAGCCTATACACTTCAAAAAAGGTTTTGGTTCGTGAAATATAAATTAAACAAAAAAGTACAGGGTTTAGTGAAGAAAATTTGCTGATGGTTTTGCCATGATCCAGGGCTTTTTGTAGATTATTAATGCTTGATTTTATGTTGCAGGGCTTTGGATGGTTTAGGTAGAAGGTGCATTTTACCATTTTAAAGCATAATAGAAGTTGAGGATGTACACAGAAGCTGGGTGTGTTGCAGCTTTGGAAAAGAAGTCAGATGTTTAGTGGAAGATGTTGAAGCTCATGCTGTTTTATTTAGAAGTCATTAGTTTAATCTGTAGCCAGCCCATTGAGAGTACCACATTCCACATGTATTTAACAAAGGCCATTTCCTACTGTTTTGTCTACTGTCAGAAACCAGTCTGTCTTTACAGATGCTGTTTTACATATATCTGTACTTGTTTCTTTTCAGACATTTACTGTAGTTCTCAAAAGCCTGAAAAAGTGTAATCTTTTTTCCTCCTTTGTGTTGTCCTTGGACTTTCTGCCATGGGTATCTTTGAGTACATTCTCTTTGGAGTTCAGGATACAAAGCAAAGCTAAGGGTTTGAAGAACCCTTTTGAATCTTCGTTCAAAATTGCATTATTAAGTAGTGTGTCTTTCCATTCTATGTTCACTGTTGCCAGGTAATCATTATCTTTTCTGATTATGGTGGATGCTGATTTGGGTGGGATACAGTTAGCTTTCTTCACAACAGCTGCTCTGGGGCTGTGTTTTGGATTTGTGCTGAAAACAGTGTTGAATACACAGGGATGTTTCAGTTATTGCTGAGCAGCACTTACACAGCATCAAGACCATTTCTGTTCCTCACTTCACCCCACCAATGAGGAGACTGGGGGTACAGCCTGGACAGGTGACCCCAACTGACCCAAGGGATATCCCAGACAGGTATGGAAGGGGGAAGAAGAAGGGTGGGGTAGACATTGAAAGTTACGGTCTTTTGTCTCTTCCCAAGACACTAGCCTGCCTATGTAACAGAGTGAATGCCTTCCTGGATTTGCTTTGCTTGCATATGCAACTTTTGCTTTACCTACTAGACTGTCTTTATCTCAGCCCATGAAGTTTGTCACTTTTACCATTCCGATTCTCTTCCTCATTCCATCAGGAGGGTATGAATGAGTGGCTTGGTGAGGCTTAGTTGCTGAATGGGGTTAAACCATGACATGTGTTTAAAATCCCTTGGTTATAATGACTATTATTAGCTACAGCTAGTTAATTTTTTGCTGTCTTTCAAGAGTTCTAGCTGTATATTATACTGACTGCTGTGGTTTTTGGATGTAAGAGCAAACATCCTTTTTCCTAGAAATGTTTTGTATGTTGGGGTGAGAGTGTTTCAGAGATTAAACTGTGGGTCCAGCTGTGCCCTAAGATATTTACCTTCCATCAAAATTAATCTGTCCTTCCCCCGTAGACTTCTGAATTTAAATCGTGTTTATTTGCTTGGGGCTGTTTGGGAGACCAAGAAAAGATTATCTAAATTCATGTTCTAATGGAATCTACTTGTTTGTTGAAATAAGACTGTAAAGTATATTGGACTTTTTTCAGTAAGACAGCTGTTAAGATATGCTGGAATCCGTACCATACATTTAGCTAATTGGATACAAAATTTAACAGAAAAAATTTTCCATCCTTATTTCTTCAGAACAAAGATACTTTACATAGGAATCTTGTTTCATTGGAGCTTGCTGTTGAAAAGTTGATGGGCAGCCATTTAAGCCCTGGACCACTTTAGGCTTTTCAGGGCACCACCCAGAAGCGTTCACTGCTAGTGCCTAAAGCAAGGCTACTAAACCTCTAGGCATCTGCAGGACTGAGGAGGGTTAGCATCTCAGGCAACAATTTGTGCAAAGAAGCTGCTTACAGAGTGAGACAAACATAAGAGGTGTAACAGAGAATAAAGGAACAAACTATTCTCCAGTGATGTCTCCTGCCATCTTGAAAGCCCAGGACTGCTTGTCTAGGGTGTACTTTGTAAGGTGCACAGAGTATTGGCAGTGACAAGGTTCTTTGTGGAGCAGGCATTTGGAGAAAGCTTCAATTTGTGTATATTTAGCGTATTTAGGTTGTTCAGCATTTAGTTCTGGTTTGGTCCAATACCAACAAATCACGGTGATTTGTGGGTTTTGTGGTTTTTTTACTTGTTTTGTTGTTTGCTTTGTTTTTTTTTTTTCCCAGAAAGAAAAAAAAAATATGGTCTCTTCTGTAAAATAAACACTGAAGTGTTCTAAATATCACCATAGAATTGCGCCAGTTCAAATGAATTTTAATAATTGATCTGTATATGGAACGGAATGTATTAGAAAGAATTATAATGTAATTTCCATCAGAATACTTACAAAAGACTTGATTTATAATCTGATACCATTACAATACAGTAATCTTTTATAAAAACAAAGTTATTTTAAAATAGTATGACTAGTTTTAAAATTCCTATTTTTAATAGTATTTAATCTTTTTACTATTGTCAGATTAAAATTTTTTTTTTACTATTACTATATATAGTGCTTTTAAAATTTAATAAAGTAATTATGGCTGCTATCTTTGTAAAGACTATTACTTTTATTACTACTATCACGTAGTAGTGTTTAATGGTACTGATTAATGCCACAAATACTTTTCTTACTACTATTTTGCCTACTTCAGATTTCTCCACATTTGCGGTCATTAATTAGTATTAACCAAACATTTCCTTTGTAATTATTAATGTATCAAATGAAGAAAAATACTTTTAAATGGATATCTGACAGTATTACCAAAAAGACAAGAAAACACTTTTTGAGGAGCATTTTAAAATAGAAAAAAAAAAAAAATTTATAAAATAATTTTTTTAAAATCCTGCCTGTTATATCTTCCTGTTTGAGCATTAAGTGGCTTTCCTGCTTATCTGTGTTTTTCTAATGAAGAAAAGATGCACTTGAGCACGTGTAGAACAGTTTCTGTTCCCAGGGAGCTGCAGTGGCTGGCTGTTACATGTTGGGCTGTGCCTCACAGTATCCACCTCTTAGTCTTCCCGTTGCAAATGTGCTTGCATGGCAACTGCTGGTGTTGTTAACCCTCTTCTGTCCTAAAGGGTGTTCCCTTGTGACTTCTCAGATTAAATATTTAATTGGCATGGGAATTGTTCTTCTTGTAATTAAAGAACAATACAGAGCTGTTTAAAAATACTTAAACAGGAATGGTTATATATTTAAAAGAAATTCTGGGTCCATTGAGTGCGTTCTACTAAAGAGGGCTGTGCAGCATGCCTGAGAACTGCTGGCCACGTGGCTGCAGTAGCCTAAACAGAAGATGTTTCTTGAGTGCATCTTTCAGCCTGCGCTGAGGTGCGGCTGCACAGTTAGCAGCGTCTGGTGTGGCTTCTTTCTGTGGCCAGTGAGAGGAGCACAAGGGGCTCCTCTGGTCACACGCTGAGTCGTGGCCTGTCTGGAAGGTGCCCCTGTGTCCAGCCCTGTCCTGTCCCAGCTGTGCCAGGGCTGCAGGGCAGTGCATGCCAGGGGATGCACTGCTGCTCCAAGTGCCCCTGAGGCAGGTGAGCGCTTCCAAACTGTTCCAGCATGGCTGGCACGGGGAGATGGGACAGGGAAGCTACAGGGACACGCGTGTCCGTGGCGGTTGCTCAAGGCCACAGGGCTAGGTTAGAAATAAGCTGAAATAAGCACTTTCCAGGGACAGTTATGTCAGGCTTAATGGCAGCTTTTTTGTTGCAGAAACCCTCTGCTTCTGGGCCACACTGCTCATAGGCACAGTCATTTTTGGGTTCCTCTTTTTATTAGAGATGTAGCCATTCTAGGCACAAATCCTTCTGTGGGCAGAGTCATAGGGAAAGGCTGGTAAACACCTTGGAGGAGAGAGACCCAGTCTTCAACCAATTACAGATTAAATCCCTGATTTTCCTTTAGTGTTACAGGAAGACATTTAACCAGCAGAGACTACACAGAAAGATTTTTTTTTCCTCTTTTTCTTAGTTGAAATAGATCTGTTTTCAGTAAGTGTAAAACTAACTCTGCTTCTTTGATCAATTTTTATTCTTTTATTCTATTTGGGTAAACTGGGTGAATGAAGACTTTACCTCTAATTTGGAAAGGTCTGAGTAATCTTCTTGCTGTTGACATTGCTAACTATTCTTTCTCCTGCTAGTATAACAGTGTCCTAACACATATAATTTATTTAGTTTTAAAACTAACAGCAGAGCCTTGAAATGCAACTTCTCTTAATATTTTCTCTTCTATCATACTCATTTAGTTCTTGATGTAAAACAAGAATTCATTGCTTTTGTGCTGGGAGCACATAGCCACAAGTTGATAACGGTAACTCAATATTTGTAATATAAAGTGCTGTTCCTGTAGTGTGGTCCAATTACACAATAGTAAAGCAGGGATGTAACACAGCAATGCTGCTTTCCTATTTGTTTCAGTAAGTTTAGCACAGCAGGAAATGTGGCATTCTTCCAAGGTAATGCGTCAAGCTTACAGTTGGATGGAAGTGCAATGGAAATTATTTCAAGACTTCGTGTGCCAGCTAATAACTCTTGCTGAATGTATGCGACAATTGTCTTGTGAAATGTATTGGATGTCGTTTCATTGCAAGGATTTTACATTTTAATTTTGAGATATTATGATATTCTAGAGATATTTGAAAAAGTTTCTCTGTAGGTGCTACATTTATGGCATTGTAGTTTTAGTAATCAAATGCAATTTCTGCCTGGTTAGAGATCATGTAAACCCTTTTAAAAAAATCCTGCTGTATCTTCTGAAATCAGAAAGAAGTACTCCATTAATTAGATCAAATTATATACATTGTTCATCCAAAAATGTTCTTTTTTAGAGGAAGAATATATCTAAAACAAAATTTTAACTGTAAATATATGCATGATAGCAACAGAATGTCTCCTTTCTTTTTCAAGTCTGGAAAATAATAATGTGTCAGCCATTTGGCAGCTGGGAGAAACCAGAAATGTCGAGGCATCTTTTTTGGTAGTCATTTTGCTATATAGTCCTGGGGGTTGGATAGGAATCAGAATTTTTGCAGTTGGTCTCATTCTTGACTAGTTTTCACATTACTTTAAAGCCATTCCCCAAGTCAGTAAATATCACTGTTGAACCGTGGTGTCAACCCACTGCAACTGTCTTAAAGATACATTGATATTCTTTACAGCTTTGAATGGTCCTCAGAAAAATATATACATTTAAAACACCATGGCAGTGGCTTTATAAACAGCTCTGTGGTATATTCATGTTCTGAATGTGGTGAGGAGAAGCCACCACTTACGGAGCATAAGCAAACAGATCACAATTAAGGAGTTAATCTTTAGCCTCACTAGCAGTCTTGGAACAGAGGGTGTCAGTGCATACTAAAAACAGTATTGGGTGTTCTTTTTGTGAACACAGAGAGCTCAGAGTACATCAGTTAGTTCCAAACAGGCTATTGAACGCTATCATAGGTAAAAATACCAGCTGTATCGCACCTGGTTTGATTTAATGATTATAAAGGTAAAATTCCTCCATCTCAGGCTTTTCTTTTTTTTTTTTATCCCCACTGCTCATTTTTCAGTCAATATTCTTAGAAGGATATCTATCTGACACCTCTTGCTCACAGACATTTTCTCTGTGGTAGTAAGTTTGAGTGTACAATAAAGATAATAATTACTAGTAGTGTTTAAAGCTTTCCAAAGCTCTTTAGTTACATACATACATACATACATACAACTTTCTTGAATCATTTCTGAATGCCTTTGGCAGCATTGATCCAGAAAATGGGACGTTGGTTGTCATTGCCAATATTTATTGTTCCAGAGGGTGCGTTTGTTCCAGCTGGGGGAAGTCGTTTCAACACGGACATGTGAAGAGTGTATAAAAGAAAATAAAGAACAGAGGAGGTGCACAGGGGTTAATCAGCCAACCATCGGCCTTGGCCTATGCTCCTGCAGGCAGAAGTAGTGTCAGGTTTGGGAAAAAAACAACTACTGAGCTAGCTGATCATCAAGACCCTGCACAGGTCCCACAAAGCAAACTGCAGACAGATATTAATGGGACTGAAATTGGGGATTAATTACTATTGATATCCCATAGTAATTCCTACCAGCATCAAGAGCACCAACAGATTCTCCATGAGGTTAATATGGTGAGCTTGCTGACTACAAATGTGTTGTCAGCATTTAAGGGTCCTTGTGCAGGGGAATTGCCTCGCACAGTGGGGAGTGTGTTAAGTGGACAGGGGTACATGCTGATTTGGCAAAGGATATAGGATGAATTCCTGGGTCAATAGTGATAATTATCAGAGTGCCTTTCTGATGAATAATTAAGTATGGGGTGGTCAGAATTTTCCTCTCAGGAGTGACATAATAATACTATTGGCATAGTATGTGCCAATATTTAATGAAGAATACACATTTGGAATTGTCCAAGCTGATTTTAGGCTTTTACAGCTGCTTTCAGAGCTTTGAAAGCTCTATTTTGGATTGTAAAAAAACCCCAAAATCAAACCACCCCCCCCACACACATTTGAACATCACCTGTCAGGGGTTTTGGGGACAACAATCACAAAAAGAGGATCAGTCAGAGATAAAGATCAAAACCACAGAGTGACAAAACATGCTTGTCCCTGGATATCCTGGATCAGAGTATCTGCTCAACACCTTGCTTTGCTTTGATGACTAGTGCTGACACTGAGATGGTGCTGCTTTTTCAGTAACAAAACTCTGGCTGAACCACTGAGTCAGTGTGTGTAACATGCTGTGAGTTTTTCACCTATTTCCTTGCAGACAAACAAACATACAGTGAGAGAACAAGTCATTACAGTATGCATTTCCTAATGCTACAAGCAGGCTTGAATTAGAAATAAAAAAAGAAATCCAAGTTCTATGAAAATAAAAAGCATCTTTCTTTAATGCAAAGCCTCATACCTACTGCTGTACAAAGCAGAATGACTGGAAAGTTTAAACTTGGTGTTTTGGTTATTCTTTTCAATCACTCATTAATTCCCATGTTAAATTTCATAATTTAATGTTTTCCAGACCTTCAATTTTTGTTACACTGAATTTTCGCCGGTAAATTTGTAATTATTTCTGCGCATTGTGTGGCATTGTTTTCTTTTACATTCGGTGTGGAACTCCTATTTGACAGTAGTAGTGCAAAATAATTTTAAGTGTTCAGAGGTGAAAGGACTGTACCACTCAGATGAAGTGAGGATTATTTCAGAAAGCATAACTTACTCTGTTTTTGCTGTCTTAAATATGTCTTAGTGCTTTATTTGATTTTATATTCAAAATTGCTTTTTGATGGTTAATGTTGTGTAGGAGTTGTTACTCCCATATAACCCTCCCCTGATAGGGTAGACTAGTCTTTTAAGTCTTCGTTTAGGTGAAAAAAATGAACTGGACTCGGGCTGTATTCGTTCTTCAGGTTGTTTATTCTTTTCTTATCTACAATTTCTGCACACCAGGCTTAACACCAGCCTAGCGTGAAGGAGAAAGCACACCAAAGAGCCCCCAACACACAGATTCAAGGCTCTCTTAAAGATAATTTACCCAATTATTACCCAAAATGTACATTATTTCTACTTTTCTACAATTACTAACTAAACTTCTATTCACGTAACACTGCACTGCAGCAAATTGTAACCAATTGTCCCGTGTCCCAAACACTGCAGAATATGGAGTAGATGAAGAAGGAGAAAGAAGCCTAAAAACAACAAGGATCCTCCATCTTGTCTTCATCTACTTACCATTCTAACAAACCCAAAAATCTACATTTCTCACCCCATGGTAAATTACATGTTACACTACTACCTAATGTACATTCCTGATAATTCTGTCTCATCCCAAAGTCTAGGAAGCCCTTTCCATGGACAAAGATTAAAAGCAGTATTTTTCAGAGGGTTTTGATCCTTTAAAACATGCAGAGGAATATTCTCTGCATTCTGGATTCCAACAATGTTGGAAATCACTACAAGAAGGGAAAGGAAACTTTCAGCTTTTTTATACTGCATCTTGGCTGTAGTTGGAACATTAGGTCAGTGGCACTAAATATAGTAATTTTATTTTACCTTTCCTCCAGTGGATGGATAACAGTCAGTTAATGCCTTTAACTATTTTATTTATTTTTTTATATTAAAGCTATGAAGAAAAAGCAATGGGGAGGATTTTTTCTTCTCATCGTCTCTGATTGCCAGGTTATTTGTATGTAGAGGGAAGATTCTTTTGGTATAATCAATCTGCTGCTACCCATTTTACTGCCAAGCATTCCTTCTCTATGGTAGCGTAATGTTACCTAGGGAACAGCTTAAAGCTGACACATACAGTGGTGCCACAAATTAATTTCACAGTTATCAGGATATAGGGTGATAACAACAACATGAGCTACTGTGAAATTACCATTGTTCCTATTGAGTTACAGTGTAATTATTACTTTTGTGGCAACTATGCAAATAACTCATGTCACCACTGTGGGATGGGATGTGCTTTCCTTTCTGATTCAGTACTTGTGCTTCAGAGACATCTTTATGTGCTATAAACTAGAGCTCTGCTTTGAATTAAAAGCTAAATATGGTTATATCCTCACAAAAAAAAAAAAAAAAATTGTATAACCACAAAAAAAAAAAAAAAAAAAAAAAAAAAAAAAAGATGAAAAAGAGAAAAGCAATACTTGAGAGACTGAAAACCAAAATCCATTGCAGTCTGTCCATTATCACCTGGAATCAGGTCTGCAAATGTGTGATAATTTAACAAAATAATAACCACACTGTTATTCTTTCATTACTTACAGAATGAAAGTCATAACCTTCTTTCAAAAAGGGAACTTTGATTTAGACATTTTCAGGTTTCTTCGCTGTCATTTTGGTTTGGTAAAAGGGACAGGTGAAGGTTTGATTACAATTATTCATATTGACAGATAGGAAAAAAAATGTGGAGCAAGGTTAAGATGCTGTTTCCAGTGTCTGAGATGGAATGTATATTTGGCCCTGGACACTGGACTCCGGTTAAAACAAAACAGCTGCTGAGAGTTAATGATGGCAAAGCCCAGGTCAGGTTGTGTGGTGAAGTTGGCACAGGTGCTCCTTGTAGTGCTTGCTTAGAACCAGGAAGAAGTGAGCATGCTTTGGGGGCTGCAGGGCAGCCTGCATGCTTTCAGAAAGGTAAGATCTGTGAGGTGGGTTTGGGTTTATTTTTCTCCCCATAGGCTGAGATTTTCAGAAATTCCTACAGAGATTTTGGATGTTCAGCTTGTAGTTATGTATCACGATAAGAACCATTCAAGATTTTTGTTCTAGGTAAGTGGCTAATTAACAGATTTTCAAAATTGCTAAGAATTCAAGAGCTTTTAATGTTTAAATATTAAAGAAAGAAAATTTTGGAGACTTGCCATTTAGAAAAACATTGCAACTACTGTTGTATGTAAAGAATGAGCAAATGAAACTTGATTAAATAAGTCCATAACCAAGGGAAAATCTCTATGTGTAAGATAACTCACTATAATAAAAATTGAGAGCAAGATAAATTTCCCTGAAGGACAAAATTCTGATGATAGGCAAGTTTTCTTTATTTTTTAGAGTTTATTGAAACTTCATTGACTTCATAATCCTAATGGAATGATACCCTTTGACTTTTTTCCCCCGATTTAAATTTTTAGTTTATATTTTACAGTATATAAAATAATGAAATTGAAGAAAGTGTGTTCTCATTTTAGTTATGACTTTTCAGATATTCTTTTGCAAAAGTATGTTTTTTAATTAATTTTGAAGTCTTGTTTAAAATTTCAAGTAGCTTCCAAAAAGAAAAAATTCCAAAAGGAGTCTGTTTTCTCAGTTCTTGTTTCACTGCATGAACAGAAATACAGAACAGCTTGATGAGCCCATTTCTGTGAAGGAATAAATATGAACAACATTCTGAAGGAGCTGTCTGTGTCCGTGAGCATTTTTAAAATGTCTGTCTGTTCTGTATCACCAAGATTTGAACTGCAATAGTTGGGGTATTTTTCAGTAGCTTGATGGTTGTAAGTCTGTCTATAGAAAAGCAATGTTCTGTTTCTTTCTTGGTCAACACACTGCTCAGATTTTGCACTGATGGACTATAGCAGTACCATAAAACCTCTGCAACTGATGATCTAGGGAGAAGTAATCACAAGATAAATAAACCTTATGTTATGGCTCATTTATTATCCATGTGATGAATAATGGTGGAAAAGTGTGTGGTAAGTAATGGACTGGCTTCATGGAAGTACTCCTGTTTATCATATGGTTGTTGCTCTTTTTAGTAGTTTGCTGACAAGTGTATTTATTGCAGTATGAGGAGGTCACTAATTAATATGGATATTAGTAAAGCTTTGTGAGAATACTCTGAAAAATCTGATTGTTTAAAAATTTTCTCTCTGTCACCCATTCAGTTTTTTCAGTTCTGTGCATTGAAGAGCTAAGTCAGTATTTGATGCCACATTATTGCCCAGGTGCAGTAATCTTTAACACATGTAAGTTACATTTGAAACAAACAGCTTGGGCTTAGCAAAGAGTTCCTGGAAGATCTGGTGCAATCCTTGCATGCTTTGTTAGGAGTCAGACTTGGAAGCAAGTTATAAAGGTTTAGAGCCATCAGAGATGCTCATTGTCCCAGTCTTGGAAGGATTTGGGGATCAGGGTGGGTAGTTGTGGTACTGTGGGGAGCTTCTACTCGAGCCACTGGTGACCCAGAAGGAGAAGTTAATCAGAAAAATCAAATGTTGCATTTTGTATACCTGATGACCCAGACACTGTTTAGGATATGTGTTAAGTATTGACAGTTTTTAAAATATAAGTAGATAAAATAAAGTTGAGAGTTTGGGTGGTTGTTTTTTTTTGTTTGAGAGTGAAATTTTGGATTATATGATGGACAACTCTGTTAAAATGTAACTATGACCTACGACTACAACTGCTTGCATAAAAATCTCTGGCAAGCCATAGAGCAAAAATTAAGAATAATTTTCTTGCAAAATAGGTAGCGTCAATTATTTTATTGCTTTTGGTGTCATTTATTTATGGTTTCTTGACTTTACTAGACAAATAATGGTAATTCTGTGCTGCATGTTGAGATAGATGTTTTAAAACAGCAAGGAAGTTTAGATCTCTTCCCATGTTTTCTAGTAAGAGGATGATCTCAACTGGTTATTTTGATGGATTTCTTCCCCCTCATCCATGATGACCAGTTTCAGATATCCTAATAGGGAGACAGGAGGGGGCTTTTTTTTTGTGTTAGGCAGCTAATTTTGTCCCGTTTTGTTCCTTTTTAAAATTTTTTTTGGTCCCCAGGTTCCTTTTTGGTAGTTCCTTATGTGTCCCTCTAGCGCTTCACTAGGGAAGAGGGACTGAGCCAAGTACTGTACTGTAATCTTTCTTCTTTTGCTTATGGAATAGCTGTGGAAAAGGTGGTAGCTTTCCAGGCTGATTTTATATTTTCTTCTTCAATCTCCGTGTGATTGATGAGTGGTTAAAGTTCTTAGCAGAAGCAGTCTGAGAACTGAGGTCCAGCCCTGGCTGCTAGGGAAGCAGATTAGGATATGGTAGTTTACAAAGGGTCAAACCCTACATAATAACTTGAGTCACTCTGCTGCTGCATGGTCAGTTTAAGCCTCTGAAGTGAGGTCTGTAAGCAGAATCCTGGGAAGGTTCTTTGACAGGTTCTCATGACCCCTGTCACACGCAGGCAACCTGATCTGAACTGGAAATATATCCTGAGCCATAGTATGCACTGTAAGGACAGATAAGTGGATGTGGTATTGGAATGGTGGTGTGTAAAGGAGAGTAAAATCTTTTTTCAAGAGTGTCACTGGAAAGGGCATCAGAGGAAAAGATACCTGTTGTTTTTATATTCTCACAACTGGCACCACTTCTTGCTTCATGCTGTGACTTTATCCTGAAAAAAAAATGAAACATATGAGACTAGGAGAAGTCCTTCGTTATGTTTCACTTGATGGAAGGTGAACTTTTAATGTGAAATTTACATGCCCCTTCCTGTTTGTCACAGGTGCTGACACTGAGAGCACCTTGGCTATGTCCTTGCTTGAAAAATCTTTCCTTGGAAGTTCTACCTCTGGAAAAGACTTGAAATGGCTTGACTGAAATTATGACTCTTTACCAGATTGAAAACTGTGGTCTTCTTGTTTCAAAATAATAAGCCTACTATTTCTTTATGCAGGGCCACTGAAAATTAACAATTATCATCTGTGCTCTGAAGAATATAAATAATTCCTCCAGGGAAAAATACATAAATCAGTGCCAAATCTCACTAAATTAAAAAAACAAATAACCTATTTCATTTTGGCAGGGTTGATAATGTTCTGATCCTTGGCTTCAGGGCCAACATATTTTTCTAGGTCTACATAGAAAGATGTTCGTGTCATTTCTGCCTCTACAGTAAATAAAAAGCTGGATCAGCTCTCCTATGTTGTCTGTAATGAGTTCCAACTGGAGTACTATCCCTCCATCCTTGGCAGCTTCGGCAGCTTTTCAGTGGAGAATTTTCTGTTTTTCAGAAAGCAAGATTTTTAACCTCTTCCTTGCTCAGAAAGGTATAGACATTGTAACATAAGAAATTACCTTAAAAACTGCATCAAAGTTTTGAGATTTATGGACATTAATATATTTTGTGTTTAGCCAGAAGAGTCTGTCAGGTTCTGTCATGTCTTATTTCTTGTTTGGAGAATTGACTTTCAGTTTTGTCCTTTGTTGTAGGATAGAGGTTCTGGCATCCTTTGTATCATCTGGTACTGAGAGTTGTCTCATACCAGCTACTGCTATATGATATAAATTTCTTTATCTCTCTTTCTCTCTCTGCCCCTGCCCTGCAATTAGTTTGCTCAGTAGTCTTTCTTAATGTTTTTTCTCATTGAAATACTAAAGCCTGCAAGAAGTCAGTTCATGATGAAATGATTGCCTGGTCAGTTTGCCTCTGACCAAGGCAACAAGCTCAGCAGTAATGAAGTTTTAACCAAAGGTAAAATGTGGCATTGTATATCAAACAGTGCCAAATAGGTAAAACTACTGTATTAGAGCAGAACTGTGACCAGCACTTGTGTTGGTAAAGGTAATATCTGTGCTATATGCTGTATGGAAATAGACTCAAGCCCTAGGAATTCAGCTGTTGCTTCTTTTGAGATGATTCCCTACCATGTGGCCAGTGACCTGCCCTGAAGCAGCTCATTTGCTGGAAGTTCTCAATGGATCAATCCCAGGTTTCAACCAGAGACTACCTACTAAGAACACTAATACTCCTGTGACAGCCTGGGTAGTCCTGATCTTGTGTGAGTACATTTCTGTGAGGAGTAGGATTAATAATTAAAGCATGTTCCCTCTGTGTAAAACAGGATAATCTCTGACAGATGGTGATTTTTAACAAGAACACTGCAACAATTCAGATCAGGCTAAGCATGCTTTTTCTGTGCCTCAAAACTAAAAGATACTTACATGGAAGTATGTAAAACCTGCATGGCTTTCTTGTACTTAATTACTAGTTTTGGATCATGGATACAGTGGATTTTTGAGAGGTTGTAATAATAGTGGTGGTAGTGTGATTTTGTCAAATTTCATGGCGTTATAAAAATATCTGAATACTTGCTGTCAGTAGGTGAACAGCTGAGAGAAAAAACAAATTGCTACCAATAGTAGCAACTTATTAAAAAAAGTCTGTCAAAATATCTTTTATAATTTTTACTGTTATGGGTAATATAAACATACAAAAGTTGGGGGTTTTATTCTTTAAATGCTTTCTGTAGTGTTGTTGAGGAAACAAGATATTTAGTCAGTTCCTAATCTTTTTTTGCTATTAAATGCTCCCCAGAGATTTAGAGGTCAAACTGGGCACCCATCAGTAGAGGCAAGCTGTGCTGGTCTCCAAGGGAAGATCATCTGTCTCTTTCTGAAAGCTGCAGAGACGTATATTAATGAATGATGGAATGGTTGATGTGCTGTCAGGTGCTCGTCCAACATCAGCACCAGGCTGATGTACTAGAAAGACTGCCCGGTATGCTATAAACGTGTTGTATATTTAGATTTTCTCATTGTATGTAAAGAACTGTTATAAAAAAGCATGCACCATTGCATACTTCAGATGGATGGGTGTCATTGCTTAAATGAAGGCTTTGAATCACAAATGTATGTGCAAGTAGCTATTTTCTTCCATTTGTAAAATACTCAGCTAACTATTTCTCAGAATGAGTAATGTACCATATATAGCACAAAACAGTGTCTATAGTGGTTTGTATCATTCTAAGCAAAAATAGATATGTTCATTGAATATAGCATCTAGTTTGCATCCTTGGAAGTATCCATTTGGACCTTCTTTCTCTGGAAATGGGATTTTTGAAATGCTGCACATCTGTTCAACAGAATATCTCTATTTTTCAAGTTTATTGAACAGTATGTAGTATTTTTCAAAGAAATGGACTGATTATTTAATCAGTTTTTATATTGAGGAGGCTGAGAACATGTGAGAATATCTTTTAGATTACCAGGTCAGATAAAGTACATGGTAGTTATGAGACATTGGAGGGGAATTATTAAAGTCACTTAGGAGTTGCCACTTTACCTTCCTAAAGCCCAAGAGCACCTAAAGGCTGCCAGAGTTCTTAGGCTGCACTTCAATAAAAGAGCCTCTCAGCTCTGCAGTAGGTTTCCAAATAGGCTCTTCCTGTTCCGTGTTGATTCAGTCCCTGCAGATGTGCAAGAGGGATCTTAGAAACTCTCTGGTACTGAAAGCTAATAGGTTAGAGGTTTACCAAGTATTTCACATGTGAAATATCTGAGTTCAAATCCCTACTCTTCCTGATTTTTAAGTAAGTGCCTGAATGTAGAACTTTCACAGCTTAGGGCTCAAACATAGGTTGTCTGAAAATGGTTGATGTGAAACTATTTTGACTTTTTTCTATTTTCAGATGGAAAAGCAGAGCTTAAATTTATTTTCTCATGAGCAAATGCATAGTGGTAACCTTTGGTAAAGGAAAGGCATGGCTCTGGTTTGTCTCTGACCCTGTCAGATGTATGCTCTTAGCAGCTGGCTGGCATCTTGGCTGCTTTTTCGAGAATATCTTACATATACCTCTACCTACTCTGTCCATTAGTGTGTGTTTGGAGCCTGAATATCCAAGTTAGGTTGAAGAAGTCAGCTTTAGTTACCTTTGGGTCTTCAAAGCCCAAGTCTTCCCTTTGAAGATGAAACAGCAGTCAAAAATACTGCTTCAATCCTTGCATTTTGAATTAACGGAAAAGGAATAGCATGTGTCTGAATGACACAAAAGATCAAGCAGTCAAAATAAAAGCTAATTCTCTGAATGAGAGGTTATACTGCTGAATGTAAGATTTAGAAGGTAGGATACCTTGTCTAAAATACCTTTAAAGTTTTGGAATGGTGAGAAGAGCCAATGTTACTTCTGTATCTTCAAGCCTGATCCTGTAATTAAAACACTTGGGTGATTTGAGTAAAAGTAATTCTGATTTGCATGGCAATGCAAGTAAATATATTGCAATTCTCAAGATAACTGTTACCATTCTAGTCCTGTTTGTGTTGAGGTGAATTAGAAACAACTCAAGGGGATATCATCTAGGATGGCTGGGTTCAGTTTAGACTTCAAGGCCCCTTAGATTGTATCGACAAGTATTTTTTATGTACCCATTCACATCTCTCTGTTTTGTATCATCAAAGCCTCTATTTTTCACAAATGTAAGCAAATGGGAGAGGAAAACCACAGAGAGTCTAAGAGCTGTGTAAGAGGAAGAGGTATGTCTGTCCCCTCCATGTGAGCTGAATATGATAATGTGGTGCTGAACAAATAATAGTGGTATCTACAAATTCACTAATCTATAAAATCTATTGTCTCTCTTTAGTTTTGCATATTACTCCATTGAGATCCATAAGTGGTTGACTACAATAGATTGACAATTGTCAGCTTTACCTGTGTTTACAGACTGAGATAAAGAAAAGAAGTGGTCTTCTCTGCAGAGTAAGTTTCATAAGTGTGTTTTACATCTGAAAGACTGCTCTCACCTTCTGGAAAATCTTTTAAAAATCCTAATGTCTACAGATTTTTGTGGAACAGTAGTCTGAAATCTGGTTTCTTTTTCTTGTAGAAGTAGATTGACTGGTAAGAGTATAAAAAAAATTTAAGTTCTGAGTTATGTTAGTACATGGCATTAGTAGTGCACTTTTTGGTATTCAACTTAGTTATTGTAGCACAGTGGAAATGCTCAGAGAGTATTTTCTGTAGAGTTAGGAAGAGCCTAACAGCAGTTTATTGCAAGGGAGAACCAGGAAGATGGTTCTTGCTGCACTGATTTGCAGCAAGATTATTAAAGATTATGAGACATGCTAGGCTCTGCTGTTATTGCAGTGGATCTGGGAGACATATTGAAGTTACTAGCCTTGAACTCTGTTTTTATTTCATAGCATTCTGGTATTGTGAATTTGACGGAAACATTAGTACTTCACTTTTTGTTACTCCAGATATTCATGGGCATGTTGCTTATGAAAATACCTCTCTCATGTATGTGAACTGGAGTGCTGGGGCTTTGGAAAGGATTTGGGTAAACAGCAAATGAAAACTTAGGAGTGATGAAACTGCTTTATACCTTTGGTGCCGCTGCAGTGTAGTTTGTCAATATTAGCGTTTATTTCCATGCAGACAAATTAGATGGGAATTTAACCTGGAAAAGGGATCGTTATTATTAAGTAAGCCATTGTAAAAGAAATCCCAATGAATACATGTCTACTATTTTAAGCTTTTGCGTGTTATTTTTTGTGATTGTGGTGTGGCATGCTACGGTCTTCATATGGGAAGGGCTGCAGTGCTTTCTTTGTATTAATCCTGCTGTGTTTATAGCTCACTTTGGGGAAGTTTGTGATGCTCATTTTGCAACTTGCCTGTATTATTGGACAGGAATAAACCATTGGTCCTTTGTTCCAAGATTGGACTGATGAAGTATGAACAGTTTTCTGTAGTGTCCAGTATATCTTTATTTGGTTCTCGTACTAATGTTTTCTCATTAGTGCCTACCTTTTTGCTTACAGTTAGTAGACCCACTGAAAAGAGAAGTACTGAAAATAAATATTTTTCAGCTCTTTGGTTGTGGTTTTAAACAAGAGCTCCATTAAAATTTCCGTGTTTAAGTCAAAGATACTGCACTGTTAGATGGAAATTACAATGTCACCATGAATGGTATGATTTTGTTCAGGATATATCTGCCATATGAAACAATTGCTAAATCAAAGTCTATACCCGTGTGACAAAATTAAAAGCTTTAAGTACATCTCACTTATGAATTCTGATATTTTTATCATATGATAAGTCTGTTCTCAGTACAGATTTCCTAGTGTTGCTTATAGACTGTATTTAATAAGAGGTAGTGTGGGTTTGTACAATGCTGCTGTCTGGTACAAGTCAGAATATGCCTCCTCCTGAGTTGACAGCTGCTGCAGTAATGTCAAGAAGACTCCATATTACCTTCCCTGTGGCTTCTCCAGGTGCTACATGCCTGAAGGAGATAAAACTTTTACAGATGTTAGCATCTGCAGCAGAGTAGGGCTCTGTTGATTAAAACTTGAGTAGTCTAACCTAGCAGTAATTAACCCAAAGTGCATGTGCACAGTGAAAATGACATTTCATGTTACTGATGGCTTCTTTCTTCCTCTTCCTCCCTCTGTGTTTTGAAATAGATTAGGCGTTTCTTCTACTGGTAGGAACTCTTGACTTGGTTTTTATATTGTCAAACTGTTGAATGCAGTCATACTTTGAAGAAAAAAAATTTAAGGATTAAACTGTTTTGCGCTAGAATTAGATACACATTTGGGGACTACAGCATTCACTTTATGATCCTGATACATGTAATTTAATATTATGTAGACTAAGCAAATCTGTAGGCTGTAACTTGCCTGCTGGATGGACATGGTCTGTTCCACTCCCCTGTGAACAATACACTCAGTGCTCATTTTAGAAGATCTGGAAAACATCTCTTTACTCAGTGTTGTAAGTGATTTGTACTCTGGGACAAAGGTTCATATGCTACTTTGCGTAGCAGAGGCTGAAGCACCAAAATTTGGTTCTGGAAAAACGGCTGAAGAAGGATGAATCTTATGTGTAACTGACCTAGAAATGCAGATCTAGCTGTGATAGGGTAGGATGCAGGTGGAGTTTGTGAGGACTGGCTGTGTGAGACTTGCGTGTAGGCAATTCCTTCCCCACCTAAGATGTACTAAGAATATGAAAAGTATATAAATTTGGAGATAAATAGCTGTCCAGCTTCCAAGTTCTTTCTGGTAGCATTTTGTGGTAGACATATTTCCAGGCAAGCATAGTCTTAGGTTTTAAAAGAACCACTTTTGGGAGGAACTTTCCTTAAGTCACTTCATGTACTGAGGGTTACAGAGTCCTACTCTGTCTGCATCTTCTGTTGACTGGCAGCAGCTTTCATTTCATACATCTAACTGTGACTTCTGTCTGGGAATAGTCTGGTTTTTGTATTTCCTTGGTTCTTGATAAATGCTTAGCATTTAAATCTGCGTATTACCTACTCATTTGTGGAAGGGGGAATAACTTCATTGATTTCCTGCTTTGGTTTTCGTGTTAGAAACTCATGAAGGATGTGCCTGTGTGCCACTTGCCAGTATAAGTGTTTGCCTGGTTTTGGACAGCATTTGAGATGTGCAGGTACCTATTGTAGAGAGGTTTATAAGCACCAGTGATTTTTAATTTGCTAGGAGGCTGATGCTGCTCTTCTGAATGTGCTCTGCTGTTGTGCTGAACAGTCAAGGTGAGGGACCATTGTTCAAGTGAAAACCTGCTCATTTAATTCCTGGGTCTGCTATGGCTTGGACCTGGTAACCTTGAGAGCATCTTGTAAGCATCCTCTGCATCACCAGGCTTTTTCTGGAGCAGGGGAAGGCTGGCAAGAACTTTCTGTTGTGTTCATTCTTCTAGTTTTTTTGTTTACTCTAGGATTGATAATTTAAAAGGTGAGAAAAAATGTAAAGGGAAGATAGGCTTACATTATGTATAATAGATCAAAAGAATCTGTTGGTTTGTTGGGTTGTTTTATTTGTTTGGAGTTTTTTTTTTCAACCAGGATGTAAGTCAAAGTTTTCTTTGGTCAGTGTAGCTGCTGATATTAGGAACAGTTCAAAAAGCACAGAAAATTTAGCTTCTTGCATTTCTTCTGGACTACATATAATGTCTCTTTTAATGTAATTATAATGTAATTATAATTATATAATATTTATATTTATAATTACTTATTTTATATATATTATATTTATATATTGTATATACATTATAATATAATTACTTAAATAATTATTTATTATTTATAATTATAGTGTAATTTGAGGCTTCCCTACAGCAGAAGCCTCACACTGCTCCTCGTAAGGACATTTTTGGAGACTTTACCCTCTCTTAGTGCAAAGTTTCATTGAAACACAGACTTTGCAGCCCACTTGGTACTGCAAGTTTAAAACACTCCCTGTCACCTAGCTTGGCTGCCTGTAGCCTGGAAGTACTTTGGAAATTGTAGCATTAAAAGGCAGCTTTCAGAAGAACTGATGGTTAGAGGCAGGAGGGCTTCTTCTCAGGGGTTTAGTTGCTTTTAGGCAGTGTGACTCTGTCTGGCTAAAAGTAGGGGAACTCTGAGGCCTATCATCCCTGAGTCTCTCTTAATACCACAGAAGGTTTAATTTAAAGATTAGAATGATAGTATTTTGAGGGAATTTAAGTCTTACTAGGTGGAAGGGTCTTGTTTCCTTCTAAAATATTCCCTTTTATTGAATAACCTTGGAGTCATTCAATAGAACTGTTAGGTACCATAGTCAAACTTCAGTTTCCCTAAGAGTGCATCAGACAGATGGAGGCTTTATATGAGAGGCAAGAAACAGGTTTCCTTCAGAATAGTTTCTTTTCAAAGTTGTTTATTTACAGACTGCAGCTTCAGGATAGCACTAATACTTTTGTTAGCTACTGATTTATGCCAGCCCCATTCCAAATAAAACATTTGATTTGTGCATTCTATTTTAAACAAATTTGCGCATGCTTGCTCCCTTATTTCTTTTATTACAGTGTGTAGTGACTACCGAGAGACTACAGTGTAGCAAGAAAGTTACCTAACGTTAAATCCAGACAAGAAGTGAGAGTCTACCATTCAGAATATATCTTCAAAGTGTTTCATACACCTGGAAAACATTTCTGTACCTCTTTGGAAAAAAACGGTGAATATTGTTTGGATTCCTATTTTACTGAAAAAGATGACAGCTTCATTTAAATACAGTTTCTGATATGTTTGGTGACATACTTGAGCAGGTTAAACAATTTTATTTCATGTGGTAATCACAGTGTATAGATCACTGTTTTGTTCATTATATTTTGAATGTAGTCTGTTAACGTGCATTAATCTTAGGGGGATTTTTTTTGTTAAAAACAATCCCAAAACACTGAACTCCAGAACTTAAATGTAAAATAAAACGATTACTTAATGTTATTATGCAGTATGTATACATGCTAAGTAACACTTTATTTTCATAATGAAACTGATGCAGAACCTACTAGATACTCCCTGTATGATTGCTATTGCAAGTTGATCAGAGAATCATTAAGGGAAAGACACTTCAAAAAGTCCTCTGTAGGATTTCTCATTAGTGTGAGAGTATATTCTTTATTGCAGTAATTACTGCTGCACTTAGATGTAGTGGAGGACAATGTAAAGTGAACTGAATATTGTGAATGTGTAAAGATATCCAGTCATTCCTGTTTACCAGTGATTTCAAACATACTTTATGCTTTTTGTTTAAAGAACCGTAAAAATAAGACTACTTAGTTTTCTGGAAGTGTTAAATACTAAAAATGAATTTACTTTAATACTAACAGGAACTTGGCATATCTTCAGAAATTTTCATGGACTTGTAACAGTGCTGGTCACAAGACCTCTCTGATAAATAAAAAAATCAAAATTTAGAGATTAAAATGTCTCACAAGTTATACCTCTGTCACCCTAAATAGAAAAAAATATTTCATTATATGGCATAATGGTAATCTTTACTGTTGAGACTTCATCTGTATCTAGCAGAAGTTGAAAAATATATATTCTATACTATGAGATTTTATACTCGAAAACAACTGTTTCTTTTGACATGCATAAATACAGGGTTTTTTAAATAACTGTATTTCAGTTCATTCTCATGCAAATGTTAAATACAATTACCTTGATGCTCCAGTCAGTGTTCATTCACAAATGTATGATATGAAAAAAAAAAAAGTGATGTAACATGACATTATTTATTAAGGCATTTTCTTTTCTCAAAGGAGATTCAACAAATGTCATTAAGGAACCGAATCTCTGACTTCTAAATGTACTGATTCTGTTTACAGGTTGTTTTTCCTTTAAAAATGTCTAATCACTAGGCCTCCAAATTCAACAGAAGTCTAAAAATAAAACTTTGCTTTCTTACTGTCATATTAATGTCTGTGACAAGAATTCTTCATTTGACACTCAGCAGTCTTGCTGATATTCAGTGACAGCCTAAATTCCAGGTAACTCCTGAATTGCCCTCACCCTTCAGAAGAAATACAAGTAAAAGTAGCAAAAATGTTGCTATAGCTTCGCCTTGTGGTACACTGAAGTTAAAGAAAGACTTCTCATTTGCTTTCTGGGATCATGATTTTGTTTGCTTGGAGCAACAGATTGGGAGTTATTCTCTTGACCACTGTAGCTTTTAAATAAAATTTTTTGGAAAGCACTTGTTAACTTAAGAAAGACAATATAATCGAACTTGATGGTCCAGTGGAGCACCCAGGAATGAGGGATAACTTGGTGGTTCTGGTATTGCCTTGGAGGCTAGGATGCAGGTGGTTTCTGTGCTGCAGGTTGCTGAAAACTGCCAAAGTATTCGGTACCTTAGTCCTTTGTTGTCAAAACTGAAATAATATTTCATTGCCTTATATCTTGGATGGGGAGAGGAGTGCAAAGCAAGAGTGAGAGGTGTTCAGGTGCTTTGTTGAGGGGGACTGCCTGGGTAAATGTGGGCAGAAAACACAGTCTCTTGTACAGGAGTGAATTTGCCTTGGCTGAGTTCTGTGTCGACGGGGGTTAGCATAGCTCTGGGGACCCTGGGAGGGCAGACAGGGAAAAATGACCTTCAAGCAGATGGTTTAGTTATCTCTTGTACTACCAGAGTCACTTACTGAAATTGGAAGGGACATAGGGAGGTTGTCTAGTCCAATCCTCTTACTCAGAACAGTGTTGACTAGAACAGATTGCACTGAGCTGTCTCCAGCCAGGTTTTGAATACCTCCAAGGATGGACACTTCACAGTCTCTGTGGGTGAACAGAAAATGTCTCAATATTTTACTGAGCCAAAATTAACTGGCAGAATAAGAAATGGACGGAGCTAATTCTTTCACATGTGGTTATGGGCACTGACCTAGCTTTATTACTTGCAGATACAAAGTGAAGGGTTATAGCTTTGCTTTCACCTGGTCCATTTCCACAAGGATGGCAGATCTGAACAATGCTGAGGGTTGGGCAACACACGGAAAGTCAGTTATATTCTTAGGGCTTCTGAGATGTCTTAAAACAAGTCAAGATCCTTATATTTTAAGGAACTAGATTTCTACATTCAAAACTGTAAGACCATTTTCAGCATGAACACTAATCACAAGAGTCACGATGTAGCTAAGTTTTATATTAGCAAGAAGTCATAGTTTCCAAAATAGTATTTTTGAAAAGTGGCTCGATTCATGTTACTTGGTTCGGGTGTCTGCACTTTTGTCTCTTGGTTAGTGAGGCAGAAGTTGTGTCACCTATTTTTAGGTTATGATGTAAGGCTGAGTTCTGAGCCTTCAAAAAAAAATGCTGCTGGTCTCTCTTAAAAAAATAAGAGTTTGTAGTTGGGCAGAAGAATTCAGACCAGTTGTGTTATAACAGTATTTAGAAGTAAGTTTTTCACATAACCCAAGATGTACAAATATAATGATTTAGTACAATAAAGCGTGCATGTTCATAAAACATGATGCAAATTTAAGCATTTGCATTTTGGAATATGACTCAAATACCTGGTTCTGTTTAAAAGGAGAATGTGACATTCTGAAAAATTAGCAAGTTAATATTGGTGCATTTGCAGCAGAACTGTAGATTTCTGTGCTGTAAGTACTGGTCCCAGAATTGGTATCTGCAGCATCCTGAAATGCTTGGCCTCTTGGAATTATTTTGGCATGGAAAACTTGGCCCAGCATGGTGTTTTTATTTAGTTAATGCTTGCTACTGTTGGATTTTTGTTTTCTTTTTCTTAATCGACATTTTTCCCACTTATGTTTCCCCACTCTGGATATGGTGTATCAGTAATTGAATCTCTTATTTCTCCAAGAATAAGGTAGTAATGTCATACTTTATATTCATGATAAATTCATAAAATATTTAATAGATACTAGCAAGAGCCATTATGAACTGACTATGTAAAAAGATGGAGTACTTGAGGGCATTTGTCACACATAATTCATGACTGACAACGACTAAACTAATTTCAACTCTTCTGGTTGAGTTGGGTTGAGTCCCACACCTTACGTTGCATATATTGTAAGAATATTGAAAGTGTTAATTTTTTGTCTTAATAGAAAGGTAACACTAAATCACAAGATCTAAAAATAAGTCTGGTTTACTTGTTCTTTTAGAACATAGAACTTAGTTAGAATGTACATATTATTTTTAGGGTACGTATTGTGCAAATAGTATACAGACTGTAGTAATGAGGTAGATGCATTAAGAAGAACCTTTCTTCCCCCAAAATGATGGTGCATGCAAAGCAATACTGTGAAATATAGCTGAATGATCTTTTGGCTGAATCTAAACCCAAAATATGATTAATTTTTTTCATGGAACATGCATCTGTTTGAGATTAATCTCTACACAGTGACTTAGGCTTATACTAAGGGAAAAGTGTGTGTTAAAGAAGAATTAAGAAAGGTATAATGTTACTGGTGTGGCAGTAATAGGATTCATCCAGTGAAGAAATTACTTGAGTTTAAAATATGTGAATAGTAGTGCTATCAGGAGCTATTCAGAAAAAAATAGCTTTATATTTTCATGCTAAGCAGAAAATTGCTAGTGAGTGATATACTCCCACCAGGCTGATGTTGAGAAATATATTAGGAGGTTGTGTAGAGCTATTTTCAGGTTCAAAATAATCACCCAAGGATTTCATTTGACCATGTAATATTTTTTCATCTTCTCAAAGGCAACAAACATGCAATGTATAGTATAAATTTGATGTGTATATTTAACTATGTGCTAGAAAATTACTAATTTGCACTAATGATATGGAGAGTCTTTTATGAATTACTGAATCGTGCAAATTAGCAAGTGAACAAACACAATAAAAAAAGAATAATGTATCACATAATGTTCTTAGTCTGTTTTGACATTTGTGGTTCAGTGTTAACTGTTTTTGCTAGTACATCATCTTACACAGTGCTAGTAAACATATTCAACTATATTTTAGGAAAGATTATGCTGAGCTATCAGAAGAGCATTTTTTCAGAGCAGTGTCACTCCCTTCTCTTTGCTGAAAACTGAGAGGGTTATATTGCTGTACATAATATATTGTGCACGTTTCTATTGCTTTTGTTTTGAATTGAGGACAGAGTTTTGTGTGGTCATATTTTTGTAAGCTAGAGTATAACTTAGGTTGCTGGATCTTAGCATGTGTAAAGCACAAAAATAGATTTGTAGAAATCTTCCAAAATACTGTTAGGAACTCTGATCTTAATTATTCTGATTTGAATAGTTTTTTGCATTTTGGGAATTGTTTTTTGTTTTTTTTAATTTTTCTCTTTGAGTGCTGACTGTCAAACTCCAGTCTCTGAAAAGCTCCTGCTCTTTGAAGGAGCTGAAGAGGCTGGTCATGGATAAGGAAGTGAAGGGATGAAGAAAAGGTAGAGCTTTTACTGTTCTTCACTCCTGTTTTCATTTCCAAAAAGAAAGACTTCTTACGATTGAAAAAATATCCCATCTGGTTATGCAAAAAATTGCTTCAGTGTTGGAAACAGTAAGGCTATTTCCAAGAAATTGTTTCCAGTCATAAGGTGACTAGTAGTACATTTCACATCTTAGTGAAACAGGAAATTAAAGAGTGGATAATTCTATCTTTCTGCTATTCTAGGCTTGAAAAAGAAAAACAAATTGCATTGAGAACTAGAAGTTACTAAACACCCTTTAGTTGCATTTGTTGTCTGTTCCATTGCTTTGAGTTACGTGCTTGAACACATATTGACAGCACAACGAACACTCAAGTGTTAGTTTGAATTTATATTGATATTCTTTGTTGAACTGATTAACTTCAGTCAGAGGCTGAAGATGAAACCTAACTAGTTCTAGTGCCCTTGTGAGCCTTTCTTGACTGAACAATATTTAACACCATCCAGCCCATCGTAGAAAATATAGCCCCTGAATATACCTGAAATGGGGTTGGAGTGGGATTCTAACATAAAGTATCTTTCTTTCTCCTGCTTAAAATTTGGAAGCCAGTATCAAGACACCTTCATGACAGTGAGCTAACTGCTTTTAAAATTGCTAACCAGGCAAGTCTTGACAGAAAAGAATCTGATTAAGCAGCAGCCTCGTTCACAATCAAAACTCTTCCGATTTGGGGTTACTGTAGACCAGTAATATATTCTGCTGTGATCAGATCCTGGCCAAGGACAGGGGGAACAATAGGTAGGCTTGCCTCCTGACATCCTGGAGCCAGGGATGTAGGAATGGAACAGACTGACTGCAGTAGCTGTCTGGGATGTTTTCTTGTTCGCTTAATTTGTAAGCATGAGTACAGAGCTTCAGGATTCTTACTGCCGAGAAATTTAATAAGAGCTGTCTGAGTTTGCAGCCAGCAGACTTGGGCATTCACCAGGAGTAAAGCAAACAACTGGCAGCCCTCACTGCTAAGGAAGAGAAACACTGGTAAGTAACCCGTGGTTGTGTTGATGTCATAGGCTGCATCATAGTATCCTGTAAATCCTGAGGTATGAAACTGTGGAAGTTATTGTATGTATTCATTAAACACTAATGCTTCTGGATTAGAAAGAGCAATGCTAAAATCAGAGCATCTAAGTCTGGGATGCAGGAACAGTTGGGGAGTTGCTAATGTGTACTTTCTGTGATTTTGTGTTGAGGAGATAGTAATGGAGGGTAAAAGAGAAGAAGCATTTTGTACTGATTCCTAGGCTTTCTGAAATGTCTGTGTGACTAGTCTGAGAAATGCAGATCTTTGTGTAGTATTTATATATATAAAAATTTTAATATTTTTCTGTAATTGTTTTCAAATAACTGCATAAAAAAGAATTGCCAAAAGGCAGACATCTGCTCATTTGTAGCAAGAGAAACTATCTACCAAAAGAGAATATTTAAATCCTTCCAGCAGGTTTTTGAAAATGCAGTGCCTTTGGGAAATGGGAAAAGGCTTTTTCAGCTGCATTACATTTACAGTCCTGGGATTGCTGTATTTGATGTAGGTCTAACAATCTGAGCATGTACAAAGAACAGTGCCATAAATTCAAGAACAAGTGATCTCAAACTATCGTGAACCAACAGATTATTATTTATTTTTAATGCATCCTAAAATTTCTTAAAGCTTGGTTTCTCTGAAAAAGAAAACACATTTCTTTTAATATTTTCTGGACAGCACTTAACTGCTGAGCCATCACAGAAAATATTTTCATTCTTATACCATTGGCTTCTGTATGGGAGGAAATGTGACAAATAACTTTCTTTTATATAATCTTCTTAAAAGAATATGAAAATTCTCCGTGCTTAGCTTGTAAAGGTGAAACCTAAAATGCAAGATTTTTGTGTTTCTTTTTAGCAACAAATATTTGTCCCATTTTTGCAAACATTGATTATTCTCTAGTTGCCCTTGACATCTTCTTGATATTGGGAATTCAGAGTCTTTTCTATGTTTAGCTAGTAGATGGAGTTTTCTTTGCCAATATACATTGACCTAAAAGGCCATGCTGTAGTGGTCAGAAATCAAACTCTTTTTGGAAGATTTTCAAGTGGTTATACTTGGAAACTCCTTGTATATATTTCATATTTTAGATCCTTTGGGTACCGTTATTTTAACTACAGTCCTTTTTATTTATCCTAATTTTGGCGTGCCTGGTAAAGTGCTTAAAATAAGGATTTAATTTATAAGGAAAATGAATACTCATGTCACTCCTGTAGTCCTAAACAACTTGAGACAGACATGAACTCTTAAATTTTTAGAGTCTGCTTATCTCTGTGGGAAACCTCAACTGTAGATAGATAAGCAGACATAAATTTGCCATTTTAAAAGGCCATTATTCAGCATACTAGGAGAAATTGCAAAGATAGCGTAAATCTGTTGGGTCATGTAGTCCAGCCTTCTGTCCATGTAGCCTGGTGAAACTGTGGGGCTTGAACAGCTCTCTCCAATTAAGTAGTTTGCATGGAGGAGATTTGCATGTACATTTCTACACTGGAAGAATGAAACTGTGAAAAGGTACAAGTATGCAGTGGGGAGCTTCTTTGAGGCAGCCTTGCTGCCAAGGGAGTCAGGTGTCAAATTTGTTTGGTGATCTACAGAAAGGCTCTGTCTATATTCTTTTTGTATTGTTTTGTTGGTTTGGTGGGGTTTTTTATTGCTTTGTTTTGTTTTGTTTATCTGGGGGAGATGCCTAGCTAAAAAAAAATTCAAAGGAAGTATTGGTTTCACATAATGTGAAGTCTGGACAGTGACTTTCAGCTATATACTTTATTCATATTATCATACTGTGAATGCATGAATGTTATAAAATTTTTCCCAGTGTAGGTGCATATAGCACATACAAGACCAATCATTTAGTCTTAATGAGTTAGTGTATTTCCCTCTTGCAAAGAATTAAGACTGAATTTTCAACTATCTACTATTAAAATGTTGCTTATATCTTTAAACTCAAGATATAAAGAATGCAACACTAATTCTTAGTGTAATTTGTTCAGGGTTTGTCTTTACTCTGTGCTGACCTCTCTAGTTTCCCTCTGTGATTTCTTTAATTGTGTCATAAAGCTCTTTTCATTTGCTGAGGGGATGCTGGTTTTGCATCTTTACTTTTTGAGTAGATTTAAGGTAGAAAATCAAAGCCAAATAATTATCTTAAACATCAAAGCATGCAAGAAAATGCCACCTTTTAAAAAAGATGCTTAGATATTATAAACAGGGTAACATTATTTTCTTATGACTAAAAAATGTATCAATTATTTGCAGCGTAGAAAATCAGAACTGAAATAGCAGGCAGATTTCCTTTTTTCTGAGTCTTGATGACTGAGCGTATTAACAAGTTACGGTATCACTTATTGAGGTATCCTAGACAAACCTCATCATTTGAAAGAGAGGATGAAAGACAGTCCTTGTAGACATGCAATTTCTAGACAAAATATTAAATATTAGAATCCTCCGTTGAATCCTCAGTTTCTGAAAGAGAGAAAATACAGGAGTAGTGGCACATGGTGGTTCTCAAATCTGTAGCTGCAGCAATATTAAGGTGAGGAAGAGTGAGGACACTGGAGAACTCACTTCTGGAAGACTTGCATGAGGCTGGCTTAAGAAATTGCTTAAGCGTTTTCATTATGAGCAAATGAATGGTCTGACTGGGTCCCACTGGGGACTACAAATGGAGCACAGTTAAGCAGTCTGATAATGAACTGGAGTGTTCCCTGTCTGGAAGGACTGAGCTTTATTTACTAAGGAAACTCTACCTTTCTTTCCAAGGTTTAAAACTTGGGAAAAGGTGGTCAGCTGGGGTCAATGACTTTTCTCCTCCATTGGAAAAAGCATCTTTATCAGGTTTTCAGTGGAAAGGTGACTGGCTTCTCAATTTTCTCTGGAATTCTAAACTGTAGTAGCATCCAAAACTGATAATTCTTTTTTGTTTCTGCAAATCTGAAAACAAGGGCAATTGGAAGCTTGGAAGTTTTTATTTTTAATCCAAAATTCAATTATTTAGTTTGTGCTTTTGCCTGTCTCCAGATTATGTCCAGTGTAGGGTCAAATGTTCAGGTGACACCAACAGAAAAGCTGAAACTCTCCTGGTCTTTTGCCCTCTTTTCTCCCTTTCTCCCACATTCCTACCCCTTGCTAATATTAGCATCCTGAGTTGGGAAATGGTGGGAATGCATTGTGTGCAGAGAGCAGTGCAGCCTCCCGTGTGAGTGACAGGGTTCTAGATCAGCATTCAGTCAGATCTGTAGATAAATGCAGGGTGATGGAAAAGAGAGAGCCATGGAATTTTTTAGTGCTCAGATAGTAAAAAGGGAAGCTTTAGCTTATTAGGCTGTTACTGCCTTTCCCAAGACTAATTCATCACCAATTTTTTTTTTGTTTAAATCACTCTTCTGTTAATTGTGGTAGGATTTTTGACATGCCTAAATTGCAAGGCAAATTGTGGTGCTGTAGTGAGGAAATCCATTTCTTCTGTATTTGTAGTTTTTAATTGAGAACGTTTTCTTAAATTTTCAATTGAGGCATTTTAGTTAGGTTATATTGTATCATAGATTGATTAAATTAACAATAACGTATATAAACAATGTTTTCAATGCAAATAAATGGTAGATCTGTGCTCCTGATACTAATGATATATTGAATAGAGTGGTATTTGTAAGATGTGCATAGATGATGAAGGCATTTTGGGAGAAAAAACTTCTTTGACTAAACTTGCAAAGTGTATCTTTCCTGAAGTGAACCCAGAGGAGTTTTTTTGACATTCAGATCAACAGAAAATAGGTGTTTCATATTTTGGAAAGGTGATTTACACAGGACAAAAATCATGCCACATAAAACTAATTTCTAATCTCCTAAAAACCCTAGAAAGGATACTTGATATTTGATACTTTAAGTCAAAAAATCTGTAACACTTCTGGGAGAATAGTCCAAGCGAAAGAAGATTATTGTGTACAGGACAAGCCATAATAAAAACTGTCAGTTCTGTCAACCTTTCTGTCTACGGTCTATAGAGGATTAAAAGGATATTGAACATCCTGTAACAGCTGTCTCTTATGTGAAAGAGATCACTGTTGTGGTGAACATAAATATACCCGTCTAAAAAGCTCCATAAGGCGAGGTGTGGCTGGGCCACAAGTGGCTGGTTTGGCAGGTAAAGTGCTGCTTTCAAGGGCTTGAAGAGCACAGTGCGAGGTTTAAATACATACTATCGCTGTTTTATCAGCAAGAGGGTTTCCTGTGTGTCTTCTGCACTACTGGAATAGTATGGGTACTACCAAGTTTATTATCATAAGCAGGAAACTATATTGTGTTTCTGTGATGTTGAGAAAATACAAATTAATATGTAGTGTGAAATTTATTCAGTATTAACAGAGAAGCTGCAGATTGACTTTTAAGTATTTGATTTTTTTAACTCTAAACACTTTAGGATTTAAATAAAAAATATTTTGTTGGCAACAGTAAAACCTTTAAGTAGACATAGTTTTTCCGGGACAATTTAATGAATTTACAATGTTGATTAATTCTGTTGAAAACACAGCAATTTCATAGTGTTTACTATAAAACAAGAAAAAGGGGACCATGCTTAGAATTTACAGTGCTGTAATGGATGGTTGAAATTATTTTCACTATCAATATAAAGATATTTTTATTTCTAACACATCAAAAAGCTGGTACAGTTTTTCTGATTTGGCATCAGCTGATGTACATGCTTTGTGCCGCAGTATTCTGTAAGCAGAACTGTGTTTTCTATTTTTAATCCCTCTAATTTATTTAACAGCTTTATTCAGCAACATTATAAATTGGAGAAATACGATTAAGGTAATGATATACAAGTTACATAAATGAAGTGGGTGAAAGGCAGCAATCTTTTAGGTTGTATTGCAAAATGATTGGTGAAAAATTCTGTGTCCCGGTAAAATGACAGGAGGAATTTAAGGAGGATATAACTCCCTATGAACTGACCAGGAGCAGGCTGCTCCCCATGGTGCAGTGCAGACAGAGCCCAGCTGTGTTCCCAGTACTCAGCAAGGGGTTAAGAGGAAATCCCACTAACCTGCTTTTCTTCTGCGAGGCCCCCTTTGTGTGTCTGATCACGACTGAGGTAGCACTGTCCAAAGTATGCTGAAGACAATTACAGTTTTAGTGCAGAAATGGAGGTTTCTGAAGGGCTGGATGGTAGTTGACAACAACTCAGAAGGTAGACTGTAAAGTGACTGGTTGCACACTTTCTTACATCACTGTCATAGATACCTGATGGCAGACAGTGGCTCCTGTTTTATGTTAGCAACGTTGTCCATTAAAATGAAGTTCTGATGAAACATGATAAAAAGTTACAGGACAGAGAAATGGAAAAGTTTCAGATGAATGGGGAAGAAAGACTACAGAAAACAGGAAGACAGCCAAGCAGAAGCAAAGAGGAGAGGAGAGTTCCTGCACTCAAAGGGGATTCAGAAGTAGATGAGAAAAGAATTAAGGCTGTGTAGAGAGCCAAAGAAGAAAAGAGAAAGATGAGGCATTGATGAATAGAATGATTTGGAGCCTATGTCCATATGATTCACCACCTCTTAAGTGTCCAAAAATAACCTTGTCTCTAAGTACCATTATTCTGCACTAAGGTAGGAGGTTTTTGTGTCTGAAGACTAACTTTCAACTGTGATCATTTTTTCTTTTTGATAAAAAGCACCTCCCTTACGTGCCCTGTAACTGCCAGCAGCAACACCACGTCTGTCTCTAATCCTATAGAGTGCCTCTATTTAAAATTTGCTCCCTCTGGTCACATGAACTTACTGACAGAGAAGAAGTGCCATGTTTTTATGGATCTGCAGACGGCTTACAGAACTTCAGGTGACTGAAGATACAACAGCAACAATGTGGGAGTCTTTCCTTCTTTCTTTAGATATGAACTAGTATTGCCAATTTACATGATACTGAATATTTTATTTCTTATGGCTTCTGTGCCATTGTTAATAGGCTGGTATTTCTCACAAATAGAACTTTTCCCATGTCATTTTGCAACATAACCTAAAAGACTACTGCCTTTCAACCAGTATGACATATCCAGGACCAGGATATCTACTTGTCTGTATTGCTGTGTTTTGTACAGTTACTGGTGCCCTTTATGTTCAGAGGTGTTTCTTGGCAATTAGATTTGTTTTTTCTGTAGTCCAAAATTATTTTCATCGTTGATTCTAATTTAAGATTTTGTTGTCTTTGCCACATTGTGCTTACACAACAGAGTTCTTGGCCTTGCATGTGAGAATTCCTTTTTCAGTTACTTGAATATTCCTGTAAGTGTTATTTGTCTTTGGTACTGATCAAACCCATGTATCAACTGTTATGGTGTTTTGGTATTTAAATCTGGCAAAATATTTTCCAGTTACTTTATAATGCTTTTCTCCTATTCTATCCATTGTGAAATGCGATGAACACAAAGACAAAAGGATGTGGGATTTTTCTCTGTGCACGTTAGTTTTGTGTGTGTGGTTTTTTGTTTGTTTTTTATTAGGAAAATAATGGCAGGTTTTTGTTGGTCTTTTTTGTTTGTTTTTTTTAGTTTGTTGTTTTGTTGGTTTGGTTTTTTTAGCTGCCAGTGGTAGATTTTCACCAGTGGCTTACCATTTAAGTAGTGGATCTTTATCCTGGTGTCCCTTACCATTTTTAAATGGGTCTGTATATGTCCAAATCTCTGTTTAGGTTTGTCCTTGACCCTCTCAGTACAGCAAGAAGCAAGACCAAATGGGGAGACAGGATTAGCCATAAGTAATTGAAGGATTGAACCTCAAGAGAAAGATCTATGTAATGCTCAACATTTCTGCCATCAAAGGCAGGGGCAGTCAACTTGGAATTCATATTTATTTGGAAATAATAGATTCATTTCTTCCTGATATTCAACTTTCTTATTTCTGTGCTTAGTGTCCCCAGTTCAGTGTTTAGAGTGGTGCCAGAGACTTGGAACCAGGAAGAGCCTTGGTTGGGTCAAAGTTGGGTCTCCATACCAACCTCTTATTTACTGGGTGCAATTAGCTCTACCATTCTCTTAAAGTTAATTGACCAAAGCCTCTGGAAGTACATACAGAACTTCATCTGGGGTATTTTTCTGAGCACTGGATAAAGTTTTAGAAATTTCTACAAGTAGTAGAGCTGGAAGCCTCTGTTCAAAAGGACTGCTTATGTCCTGCAGAAGCCTGCATAAATGAATTAGGATTCAATTTGCTTCTAAACCTCTGCCAACAGTAACCATAATAAAGGTTATTTGGCCTGTTTTGTGATACATGAAGATTTGATAGGTTATCAGCTACAGTTTGTTGAGGAAAATTACTCCAGATTATCTGTTTCACTCCTGGCCTTTCAGCATTCATGTGATTGCACTTCAGGTGATGTTATTGCCAGTTATATAGACAATTGTTTGCTACATTTTTAAGTAACAATGCAACTTAATTTCCCGTCTTTCTTTAGAAGCAAAAGTGTGTTAATAGCTGGCCTATACCTGGAAATGGGACTGTTGGTCAGATATTTTAACTTTAAAATAAAATGTAGGGTAATATTTCAACAACTGTAGAACAAATGCTATTAATTTAAAATTAGTCTTAGCTATGACTTGCTTTTCTCTTCTGTAGTGCAAAGACTGTGGTGTTGCCTTTTATATGGAAATTAATATGCATGTGAAGTGAATGTGGTGTCTTTCAAGATTCGAAACCGCCTATGTTTCTAAAGGAGATGCTGTTCCATGAACAATGGGAGAAAAATTCATACTATAGGATGTTTTCTTATAGCTGGTAGAATTTTTTCCCTATATTTTTACTAAGAAATGCTGAGATATATATTCTCAGATTAGCACAGTCCAGAATGTTGTTTGTTTAGGATTTTTTTAGTAGTGAACATGCACCTCTTCATTTAATTTGCTAGGCACTAATGGGTGAATTAGAAACATTTAATCGAGATTTCTAATTTGTTTACAATATTTTGAACCAAAATTGTAGTAATAAAATAACCTTGTAAAATGAGAGGTGGGATTTCTCAGGGTGGGAGGACAGTTGAAGAAAAAGAAAGGAAGTATCATACTTGATATTTCTCCATTGGGTTATATGCATGTGGAACTGAAGCTCATGGTAATTGTTGGTGTATTCCCTTAAGCAGGGTATTTTGCCTGTGATTTTTTTAAAGGATCAATCACTTGTGACAATTTATATAATAACTTTCTGGTGTGTGACTCTACTACTTTATTTATTCTTTTTGCCTGATTTGCCAGAATGTAATACCTTTGCTCCTTTGTACAGTAAATGCACTCTGTAATATCTATGATGGTATGGTCAAAGGATAATTTATTGTCAGATAGAAAAATAGGTCAAAGCTAATGTCACTTGATGATCAACCCCCCAAGTTTAATAGAACACCTCAGCAGCATGCATTCAGCACAGTGCTTGATGTTTTTTTAGGACTACAGTACCTTACAGTACCTAGCTATAGCAGGAGTGTAATTACTGAGCTGTCATGGTGATAAGTGGGATTAATGGCAGCCTGGTGCACTTTAGTCTGCAGAGTGCCTGGAAGATGGTATTATTATAAGAGAAAGTCTGGACTGGCATATTCATGGCACCCTCCCCTCCTCCCCAAAGCTCACATTCAAGTTTGCATTACCTGCCCCTCCCAGTAGTTGACATTTTCAACAGCTGTTATTTGTGAAGCAGCTCAAAAATCAGAAGAGAAATAATTTGGTAAAGATGCTTGCTAGTCTGAACAAGTAATCTGTACACAGCTTATCCTGCCAGGTGCTATGCAGTTTTGACATGAGATTGTTCTATATATAATTCAAATAATGCATTTTATGTTCAATGTGTTTCCTCTGATTTTGAATATAGGACTGTTGTGTTTTAAAGAAAACCACACTGAGGAAAGTGAAGAGTAAAAAGCTGTTATGGAATTGATGTCTTTTTTAATTGCATGATTTTTGAGTTCTGTTATTTCCTTACTGCCTTTGCAAGAGCTGCTCATCTGAGCCCTCATAGCGGTGTTATTTTGTCTATTGCATCTCCTTTTTTGCTGGATTCTAGTACTAGAACTTTGCTTTCTTCCAATTAAGAGAAATTCTTGTCTGCTTATAATGCTAAAAGCATCCTCTTGACTCAGTGTTCCCCCCACAACCCTTTGAGGTTCCCCTCTCCCACCTTTCCTTGTTAAGGTCCTTTTAACATGTACCTGTCATAGGTAGTGCTGGGCAGTGTTATGTTCATCTAAACCTGCCCATGCTTTTCTGACATGCCACCCAGCTGAGCTAGTAACCCAGGGTGGTGTTGAACCCAGGTTTGGCTTTTGCAGGTTTCCCATCTTGTGCAGCCTGTGAGTCCTGTTTCCTTTAAGTATACCCTCTGTGGCTTTTTGTCCATGACTAGTCTTGTGAGAAAATCCAAACAGTCACTACCACATGTACCTTCAAATTTTGCTGATGCTATATTGTCTGCAATACCCAGCTAGATGATAATGAATAATAAGATGAAAGGCTAAATAATCTTTCACTTAACTAGCTTTTCTTTCTCTCATATTCCACCCTTAACTGAAAAAATGACAACAAAAAAAAAAAAATCCTGATGTGTGTGATTGACAAAGTCAGAACAGTGTTTTGCTGCAGGTATTCCAGTCATTTATTTCCTTTTAATGTGCTCTTCATTTCTTTGTATATAGTCCACTGGCCTCTTGCAGCTTTTCTGTGTTTTAAAATACTCTGTCCCAGCCAGTTCCGCAATGTTGTTACCAAGCACTGGATAACAATAATTAAGGTAGATTTGTGGAACTTATGTAAGTATCTGGGCTCAAATAGTGTGTAATATTTCATTCTGTAGATTTTTAAACCCACAATTTGCATTAATTCTGAATGTTACTAAAGCAGTATCAAAAGAGCTCTGGAATAACTTAACTTCTGAGACAAGCAGTGAGGCGTTTGACCTACAATAACCATTGATCTATAAAACGAAGGCTGTGTACTAATATCTTTGTGCCTAATAGAGAACCATTTTACTCCTTCAGTTGACTTTTAGGTTTTTTTTTTCAGGTTTGCTTAATGCAAGTTGTGTACGTTGTCCTAAGGACTTAATCCTGAGATGGGACTGGTGCAAGCAACCAGATCATTACACCCCCATGTATGACTATGCAGAAACAGAAAATCAATCTTTATTACTTAGGATGTTTTGTCACCTTATTACTTAGTTAGGTTTTGTCATTAGAAATGGCAGAAAGAAGGTGTTAGGGATTTTGGTTGGGAGTATGTATAGGACTACTGAATTGTTTTTAGAAGTCATAGCCTTATCACAGGAAATTCATAGAAAGGTGACTTGAAAATTCATCAGCTATTCTTATTCTTTGAATGTACAGTAAAAAGTAATTCCTTCCTTCGTGGAAATACTGTTACTTTTATATGTCTGATTGTCCAACATTCAGCATTTAATCCATAATGAGACTTCCAGAACTTAGCTAATAAATTTAGGTTCACAGCACAGATTTTTTCAAATAGAAAAATGAACTGGTCAGAAGTTTAGCAATCATGGATTCCAGGAAAAATGTCTCTATGAAAGTTGAAGGTTTCCTAATACTTCAACACATGTTGTCTGTGTGCTTGTAAATGGTACCCTCTGCCTTCCCATGTAAAGTGCAGTCAACAAAAAACAACTGAACTAATCTGTGTTGATGACAGCCGATAGTGATCATGTAGTGCTTTGAGGTTTTGAAAATTCTATGGAAGTGTTATGCCTTATTGGTTTGTGGCTTATCTTTTAGCATGCTAACTTGTAAACCTTACGCCATTTGTATTCCATGTCTCCTTGACACATTTTCTTTTATTCCTGTAGATGCTTAAAGTGTGCAGATGCCCCCTGTCAGAAGAGTTGCCCAACTAATCTGGACATCAAGTCATTCATCACAAGTATTGCAAACAAGGTAAAGTTGGGCTTGCAGTTGTACATGGCATGAGATAACAGCAGTTACTTGCAATTTTGTGGGTGAGATTGCATTTCAAGGCTTATCTTTGTAAAGTCTTCAAAATAAAGTGCTTAGAACAGACATTTGGAAGTTTTGAGTCACAAATTTTGATTATTTTTACTTCTGTACCTGTACAGATAGTGTATAGTGCAGATCTATTTCTTCATGTCACTTTTTCTATAAAAATTTGGTTTTGATGGTTTTCAAATACAATGCAAAATTCTGAGCATTATAATGTCATTATTTAACCTTTCTGATACCCGAGATATTTCAGTTACAAACCTCTCCTTTCATTAAAGGTGTATGTGGGAGTGTTGGTGATTTTCTACTTTTTTTTTTTTAGAAGTTTTATAATTTAAATTTCTTATGGGCCGAAATTTAGTGTAAAGATGGTAATCTAAAGGAATGTTATCCTTTCTTGTAGGAGGCTCTGTTTAGTGCAAGTGTAGTCACTCACTGGGATTGTTAATAACATGCTACAGGAATAAATGAGCCCCCCTCTTTGGAAGCACTGTACCTTTTCTTAATATGCTACTATACAATGATCGTAATGAAATCTTTAAAGCACTGTTCTGAATTGAGGCTTACAAATTACTTTTAATGGTCATAAATAGAAATAAGTAAAGGTTACTGCAAAGTTGATGTAACAAGAACTATTAGACTGCCTGGGATAGCCTAGAGATGACTGGCTATTGGTTGCCCCATACCTCCTAAAGCTTACTTCCCATCTGAAGAATCATCAGCTGCCATGTGTCTTACATCTGTATGAGCCCAACTAGACTCATAATTTACTGAGGGTGCTGTAAAGATTATCTGTCTGCTTTTTATGCTCTAACATTTCTCACTGTTACATGTAGTTGAAAGGATCAACACAGGTAACACTGAGTGAAGTGGGTGGGCGGCAGCAGCACTTCCATGTGCAAGTGAACAGTCACATTGCTTTTAGTAAACTGTGTGGTATGGGGAAGACATCAGTAAATTCTGCACCTTAACAAGAAACATTAAGATTAGAGTAGATATTAAAATGTGTGTATCAATTATCACGTAACTACGTGTTGCTGTGGTTTGCAGTAATTGGCATTATGCAATTGGTATGTGCATATAGACTGTTTTCATATATATTCTGTATCCTATCACTGCTGCATTTATTTTCATGAATGTAGGCATCTGTTTGCAACCACAGTATAGTTTGTGGCATATTGCTGCTTATTACCTCTTCAGGCATCATGAAGCAGGTAAACTGAGCAGAGAAGGTACAAGGCAGTAATGAAACTGCTACTCTCTGTCTCATCTGCCTGTATGAGGAATAGTGTGGCCAGCAGGAGCAGGGAGGTCATTCTCCCCCTGTACTGTGCACTGGTGAGGCCCCACCTCGAGTGCTGTGTCCAGTTCTGGCCCCACAGTTTGGGAAGGACGTTGAGACGCTGGAGCGCGTCCAGAGGAGGCAACGAGGCTGGTGAGGGGCTGGGAACACAAACCCTGTGAGGAACGACTGAGGGAGCTGGGGGTGTTTAGCCTGGAGAAAAGGAGACTCAGGGGTGACCTTGTCACTCTCTACAACTCCCTGAAAGGTGCTGTAGTCAGGTGGGGTTGGTCTCTGTCACCAGGCAGCACCTGGCAGAACCAGAGGACACAGTCTCAAGCTGTGCCAAAGGAAATATAGGCTGGATATTAGGAAAAAGTTTTTTACAGAAAGAATGATAAAGTACTGGAATTGTCTGCCTGGGGAGGTGGTAGAGTCACTGTCCCTGGATGTGTTTAAAAAAGACTGGATGTGGCACTTGGTGCCATGGTCTAGTTGAGGTGTTAGGGCATGGGTTGGACTTGATGTTCTTGAAGGTCTCTTCCAACCTTGTGATTCTGTGATCTTTGTGTTTATCTGTTTATTCTGCGATCATGTTTATTTAGGAAACCTAAAGCAAATTTTATGGAAGTATTTTACCAGGATGGTCTTTTCTTATGGAAGATTCATTATGCTACTGCTTTGGGTAGGATAGGGTCATGCATTGTCAAGGAAAGAAAAGGGGCCTAGTTATCTAAACATAAACATGGGAATAAGCAACCAAGGAAGATGGATTGAAACCTGCAACAGAGGATGTCAGAAAAATAACTAACACCAGCAGCATCCTGGTACGATAAATTTGGTGGGTCTCTTAGACTCTGACAGCCTCCAAAATATAATGTCCCTTTGTAACTTGATGGAAAGGATAAGTTATTTTAAAGGCAGATTCATTTTGAATTCTGTGTTTCTTTTATAGAGAAGAGGCAATAAAGGTGGGGTAGCTGCAGAGCTTTGAGAGTTGTGTTTTGGCAGTGCTATATTAGAATAAATTAGTAAACTGCCTTGTAAGGTTTGAAGTAACGTCTTTGCCTTGCTGAAGCCAATGAGTACATGCTTACTAATTCTACTAAGGTCAGATTTAACCTGTCAGATGGTCAGTGAGGTGGATCAATCCTAAAGAATTTGGATTGTTTGATAATGACTTTTGAATCCTCCTGGAAGCTGCAGATGCATGGTAAGATCCTGTCTTTGCCCTGGGCAGATGACCTGATTGCTTGGTGTTTTATCGGAAAATCCTGCCATAGAAAAGAATTACAGCTTACTATTATTCTCTCAGTAGATATAACTTTTTTTGTGGAGAACCCAAAGTATCTTAGATTACTGAAATGTAATCATAGCATGTCTTTTTGCCTATCCCTACCTATCAATATCTTCTGTATCCACTCTGAAACCTATGATAAAAGGTATAACACAGCTTTGGTAACTGCTTTTACGTCATGTTTATGTCTGGTTGTTGTGTAAGCAGCAGGAAATATTCACACACAGGATGTTTTGAAAAGTTGGATATTTGGTTTCTGCTGTTCAAGATGTTAGGATGGAAAATTGTATGCCTAAATTAGCATTGCTTCTGTTAATTCAAGTTTCAAGTGTGAGCTTACATACAGTCTTAGGCTCTTCTTTCTCTCCTTACCCTATACGAAGAAATGAAAGCATGATTGTGGAAGCATTTCTCTGCAACAGCTCTAATGCTGACTTTAAAACAAAACAGCCAGTTTGGCAAACCAAAAGAACCAACCTCCCAAAAGCAGAAGTTAGTAAAATCCCCAGAGGGCTATGCTTAGCAGGTAGCTGAATTCATGGTCTGAGAAACAAGGCTAGAGAGTCCTGCATGCACATGGCAGGGGGTTTGGAACTAGGTGATCTTCAAGGTCCCCTTCCAACCCAAACCATTCTATGATTCTGTATTTGTCATATCCATGTCAATGGATGTCAATGGCTATGCCTCCATGTAATTCATGTCCCAAGAAACTTAAGGAATCTAACAGTGCATAGAGAGAACCCTGCCTTGACTTGATGGCTGCTGTCTGCTGGGTTGAATTTTCCTTGTGATGTATTAGTTTCTGATGCCTTTGCTTTAAAATGTCTCTTATAACAAATTCTGTTATTCAGAAAATAGTAGGAAATTCTTCTGGTTTACTTTATTAATAGAATCTTTTTATAGTTATAAGTAGGTACTCCTGTTTTTACAGTACTACATTTTGAAACTCCTTGCTTTCTGTCAAAGGTACAAGGTGGAAGTTGGGAGGGGTGTACCAAAAGTTGAAACGATTCACTGGAAGTCGTGACCTGCCAGAATGTGTGTGAGAGCCCACTACCATGGCTGCTCCTTTGGTGTCCTCTGCACTCTTTCATTCTGCTGCTGTGGTGGTGCCTGTGCCGTATGCTTTTAGAGCAGATAGAAGACAGGAATGGTGTGCTTTTGAACACTAAAATCTATAATTTATAATTTTGATACCTTTTAATGGAACCAGTAAATAATTTTTCACTTTGTTATGTAATTTGCTAAACTTCTATTGAAATTAGTTATTTTGAAATTAGATATATTAAAGTTAGATATTATCATTCAACAGTCCGAATATTCAGCTTGATGAAAATTGTCACTGAAGTTCTTGCTTAAGATGATCAAGGATATTTTACATGTCATTGAAAATCGTTTTCAATATGATTAATTTGTTTTTGCTGTTTTCATCTTAAAAATAAACTTCCATTTTGAATCTAAGACTTATAAATATATATGGGAGCTTCTAGAAGAAATAAATAGGTGAAGCATAGAACATTCAAGTGTTTGAGGTCAATAGATTCAGGGAATTGGGGTACATTTTCTAGACTTACGGATGCCCATGTCCTGCTTCTGAATCTCTCATCAGCCACTTGAGAAACTCGCTTCAGCTGGTTACCCTTCTACTTGTTTAGAGAAGATTGTGTTCAGTAAATTCCCTGTCCTTATCCTTGTGTAAGCAGTATTGCACGCAGGTATTTATTTAAACATGATCCATTATTAATATAGACTATTTAGACAGCAGTAAACTGAAAATGAATTACTTTGTCAGGTATTAAAAAGCTCTTTTGTATGTGGCTTGATTTGTTGGGAGATGGCTATAGCAATCATAAAGGGTCAGGGATTCTTGTTCTCTTAAGCCTGAGGCTTTTTAGATATTTACAGGCCATGTACAATGTAGCTGTTCTGACTGTTCTGCCATTAGACCTGAGCTCTGGAGTAGAAGAGGGACAAGGGAGGAGGGTTGTTCCTGGGTTGAGAGGGTAATTGAATTGCCAGACTCAATGAGCCTTGAGCCTCTTTGAGAGAAAGGATGTCACTTATGCTATATTGTGTTAGCTGCTGTGACTCAGTAGAGTTTAAGCCACAACTTCCATTCTCTTTTTCCATACAAACTGGATTGCAACTCCACTTTATAAAGGTACAATCTATTCCATTGTGTCTTCCCAGTTTGTGTTTCTCAGTTCATAAAGACTGCTTGCAATTGTGTCTCTCAGAGATCAGACTTCAGATTCACCAGGCACATGTTACTATTTTTGTTTCCAAACATCAGAAGATGGCAAACAAGTATTGTGACTTCCAGCTGTCCTCTTTAAATACTACCACATTGCAAAACCTGTATTCCTTGCTTTAGAATGAACAAGTGCTGTCTTAGTTGTTTATTTCTTTAAAAAATAAGAAAATGCACTAAAACCAGTCCAAACATGTTCAGCTGCTGCAGGAGAAGCTTTACCCCCCAGCTCTGAAGTAGTACCAGGAATGATTTTAGGATTTTATGCACTCCTTTCCCTGTTTTGATATGTCAAAAGCAAGAAGGAATTTGTAAAATGGAGCTTTAGCACTTGTCATCCTTTAGGACTGGCACAGGCAAATGTTTTACAGCAGCAGAAAATCTTACAATTTCCCAGAAGCATCTCTCAGCCTGAACACTTGTAGGGTGTACAGCTTTTCTCCTGTTCAGCAAAACTTTGCCAGAGAAGCAGCCCTTTAGAAAGCAACAGCTCCTCACATGCTTTACCTTTGAACTGCTCAGTGAGAGAGTCTTGGAGCTTTTTGTTATCAGACACCTTTATGGTGTGGGTAGTAGCATTGAAAAACAACTCTTGGTGCAACAACTTTTGTTGCACAGCACAGGCATAAGGAGTGAGTGACTCAGCCTTTATAGTCTCAGTCTGTAATGAAGAACTGGGGGCACAGAAGTATCTTTTGTGTTATCTGTACTTATAGAACTCTGTCACTGTAGCCCTCTGTGACTAGCTTTCACAATTTTATTTCAAGCCATGCATTATTACAATGATTCCTGGCATCAACTCTACAGTTTTTTCTGTGTTCAGAAAGACCATCTTCTCCCATATCCCTTAATAA
Source organism: Polioptila caerulea (assembly GCA_013397295.1). Taxonomy (NCBI): domain Eukaryota; kingdom Metazoa; phylum Chordata; class Aves; order Passeriformes; family Certhiidae; genus Polioptila; species Polioptila caerulea. The sequence goes on from VYXF01001329.1 coordinate 983,742, forward strand.
TAAAGATAAGCTGGTTTGCACTGGCACGTCAACTCTTTTTAACAGACTATATGGAGGCCAGCATTAAAAAAACAACAGTGTCCCCCTCAAAATCCCCAAACCAAATAAAAACCCCATGCTGGAAAACAAACTCAAAAAACAACCCAATCTCCAAAATCAGCAAAGCCACGATGCCCTCTGGATAAAAAGTAAAAGGTTGTCCCTGGGATGTGCAGAACACTGGAAGGGAAATGGAGGAGGGAGAAATTAATGTCAGGAACAGTACAGAGAAACTTGAGGAACACGGGGGTAACTTTTAGGATTTCAGAGGAATCCTTAGGTTTAAATGAAATGAAAGAAAATTTGTGTGGGATTTTCAAGAGTGAAATTCTTTTTTTTTTTTTCAAATGAGAAATCAGAGAAGGAACAAACTGGAAGATAGAGATGGATACCAAGAGATAAGGATGAGTCTGAAGTTTGGGAGATTGAGGGAGTAAAGAAAAATGTGTTTGTGGTAATACACTGGAAATAAGAAAAAGGAAAAGTGTGTAGACAGAAGAAAACAAGATACAAAAAGTTTTGGAATTTATAAGAGAAAATAAAGGAAGAGAAGATTGCCACAGAGAAAGGGTGTTGAGAGACATAGGATTATGACAGGTGAGAAAAACAGAATGATGGATTTCTTCCTGTGCCAGAGGAACTCTGACTAAATTAACAAAATATATCTATATGCCATTGCAAAGACTGTAGCAAACGACGAGTCACAGTTCATATGTAAAATATTGTAGGTGGGGTACTGTTAATACAATGAAGGATTATGGAAGTCAGAAAGCTGCTAGGTGACTGGTAATAATTATATACAGATATTCACCACAATTAATCTTTAAGTACTACTTTGAAGCCCCAGGTTTTTCAAAAGTGCTGTTTTATTCAGCTTTCTCTGTTAATTGTAGTATATTTCAGGTCACTAAATAAAATAGTAAGGGAAAAAAAAAAGCACTTAAAAGAAAAATTAGGAATGATGTTAAATTGATGCACATGAAACAGTGACTTTTCTTGAGATGTCTGTTTGTACTTAGTGTAATGGAATGGCTGACAGCTGGTTTCAGTTGCCGTAGTGTAATTATGTAGAATAGACTTCTGCGATGACACTATGTCAATTAAGGAATCTCTCACATTCTAGACTACAAAGGACAAAATGACAGTACAAGATATTTCTTCCGTTCTTTTTCATAAAAAGATAGTGACACTGTGTGAAATTACATTCCTGTTATGATGACACAAGTCAAATGATGTGAAAGATTTCTGGATTGATTAAAAATCATCAGCATTATAATATAGAATATGTATGATTTGATAAGTTGCTGTTATGTTTTGTTCATTCTTCTTCGGAAGATATTTGGGGGGGCTGACAGACTGAGGGTGTTTCTTGTTATATTTGAACTGGTGTGTGTCAGTGTGAAAAATGCTCCTTATATAACGACGTACTTTAAATAGTGACTCTTCGGTCTGTGGAAATATTTTAATCCAATACATCTTGAGTAAATTTTAAAGCCATTGCAGAACATGAACTAGAATAGGAGGTGGTGGTATTTTTTTCATGTATTTTGCTATGTCTCCCTTTTTTAAACTTAAATCCAGATGAAAAAGAAATTATGACTTTTTTCTTCTTTCCTTTTAAAGTATTCACGCTATCTCCAAATTCTGATAAAGTCAGTGTATTGATTTTTATTATATAAAGCATAATAATGCATATTCTTCATTGTTTTTGAGAAAACTGCAATATCAAAACACTCTGATGCATAATGAATTTATTTAAAAACTCTTGAATTGAATTGAAGGAAAGGATGCCATAAGCATTTCTTGATAATACATACAATTTCTTCTGGTCTCTCAGTATTGATCCTGTGTGTTTTAATAGATTTTTTCCAAGTAAAAAACAGTCTAATTTGCATGTAAATTATGTAATGCTTCCAAATGATACATGTGGAGATCCTCCTCTGCCTGTTTTCCTCTGATTATTGATATCTGTTTAAGGCTTGTTTTTGTTTCCTGTGTTAGCGATGTAATATTTATTGACATTTTGATATAGGAAACCACAAAACATCTTATCCAGTTAGATTAATTTATTTCTGTGGAAGTGCACAGGAAAAAGATCCTATGAACAAAGGCAGGAGCAGACATTTATCTCATTAAAAAATTCAGAAACATTCTAGTTTTAGACTTGCTTCCTCAGTGACGTCTGTAAGAAACTGGCCAACTGAGTCATCTTATTATTTAAACATCTACAAAAATTACTCCAGACTGTTAAGGTAGCTTGCATTATTCCGTGCACTGAAGTAACTGTGTCATTTTAATGAAGCCAGCCTCCCTTTAATTACGACCCTTTTTCATGTACGACATGTACATAGTTACCAGCCTGCCAGGTCTGCATCTCTGCATGTCTATTTTAAATGCAGCCTACTACACGCTAGTTTTGTGAAATGATAAATTTTTTTTAAAAATGTGAATATTCGATGAACGTTCTACTTTTAATGTCACTGATAAATATAATGATCATTAATACCTGTTTTCAGCTTAAAAAGGATAAAGCTATGTAAGGACAACATGTTTGTGTACTAAACATTTAAGATGCTCTACACATACTACAAACTCTCATTTATTACTGTACTACAATGCTTTGTAGTTTTGTAGCACAGTTTGCATAACACCACTCAGTGTTACTTACTAGACTTACTGAATTTATCTGCCAACTTTTGTCAAGTATTGTAAAACGTTTTTCTGATTGCTTGGTATGTTTGATAATTGCACAGTAAAGATAGGATAAATGATTAAATAGAATAGAAGGACAAAGAGATGAAGCAGCTCAGGGGTGGGCACATGAAGTCCTGCCCAGAGCCCGGGCTCCATGATGCACTGTGCCCTGGCAGGCAGCAGGTTTGCAGGTGGGCTTTGCTCTCCAGCTACTGCACAGCTGTGGTGGCAGCACATGGCAACGCCCTTTCACTGGTGAGCAGGAACACTGGCAATGGGACCAGAGCTTACACTGATCTTTAGGGAGGTAGAAGAGGAGAATAAGGGAACTGCAACTCTTCTGAGAGAATGTTGTAAGTTTTCCTGTAATAAAATCAGCACAGAGTAATTATTTTTTTGCAGACCAGGAAACCATGTCCACTCTGAACCTATGCTTTCCTAGAGGTGCCCATGTTAGCACAGTTGGAACACACCACTGAAACAGTGCAGAAGTCTTGCCCTGCTGTTCTCAAATGTGACTGTCTTTTTATTTATCATTAAAATTATTTTAGGTGCTAAGACTAGAAGTTTGATACCAGTTGATATGGTTTATTTAAGGACTTATTATTTAGCATGGCAATGTATACTTTATAGTTTTTGATACTAACTTGAAGAGGATGCAGTTCCTTTTCTCTCAAGTGCTATCACTACTAGTGGCAGCTGCAGGAACTCATGATCGTGACAGCAATATCTCAAAACTTCCCGAATCAGGTCTCTGCCTTCATATACTCCATCATGTTTCTCCCAAAGTAAAAGTTTAGCAGCAGCTGGCCTTACCCCAATGAGTCTTCAGTTCCAGCTTTCTTCTTACCAAATTCTGGTATGGTGTTCTGAGATAGATTTCCCTAGATATCCACATAACAAACTGTGATCTTGGTTCCATACCTATACTGACCCTCGGCCTTTTTCTCTGAAGTCACTTGTCTCTCTGTAGCATAGCTGTCCTCAAAGTTTTGTTTGAGCTTGGAAAAGAAGTAAGATGTGCCAGCTGTGTTGACATTGCTTGTATTGGCATAGCTCATGTGTGAGAATATACTTTATATATGTAAGAAAATTAACTTTTAAAAAGGAATATTTAACAGCTGCATAATAACCAGGTCTGTGTATAGATTTTAATTACATAGCTGAAAAATTTAGAAAATCCTTAATGAAGTTGCTTAAATGGAAATGCACTTGGTTTCCATTGAACCATAGTTGAAGATAATAAATGTAATGATCCTGGACAACACAGGAAGGAAAACTAAAAGTCTAATAAGTGTGAAACATAAAAGAGAACCAAAGTTCATTGAAAACCATTTTGTCTTTCAGTTAGTAAGAAAAATCACCAGTACTGATTTGTAATTATTCCTTCAGAGTAGAAGAAAGAAATGGCTAGATGTAATTGCCTGAGGAACAGGCATCTAGTGCCACTTAAGATGCTGCAGGGTATCTAGGCTGGTCTCATTGCTACTTCAGAGAGATAAGGGTTTCCTGCATTGACTGTCACCTCTGCTGTCTGCAAATCTGTGTCAGTGACATCTCCAATATAACTGGACTTCTGTAAATTGATGCCAAATTGAGCTTTCTGTGTCTTTATAAGTTTTTTTAAACTAATAATTATTATCCCTAATAATCTCTGATATCAAAACAGTATAATTAATCTGGAAGAGCAAAACTTTGCTAATACGTACCACTCCAGTTTAACTAGTACACCTTTACACTGAAATAAATGAGAATTGGGGATAATAAGATATCTTAATAGTCACCAGAGGGAAAATGGCTGAAGGTTCTTCAGAAAAGTTGTATAAAGGGGTTGCCTGGTCAGCCAGGACTAGAATTTCAGTGGGGTTTAATAGTGTCTAAGGAAATCCCATGAAAGTACACCTAGGCAGCTGGTTTGTGTTTCCAGGTGATTGACAGAGGCTCATGGTGTGTAGTAGACCAGCAGCTGTAAGCAAGGAGTCCAGTTACGTTTGCAAATACATTTCTTGAATGTTGACATGTTCTTGGTAATCTCTGTACGTGTCTGCATGATCTAGTTTAACTTCAGAAAATTGCATGCTCAGTCTAATAATATGCCTGTAGAGAATTTGAACTTCCAAACCAAATTTTTGTTACCCATTGTTGGCTAAATTTTCAGATCTTGACACTGCTCCTTTTATTCCTAAGTGGATTCTTACTCTATGTGGCAAAGTACTTTTTTTGAATAAACACTTCTGTGTACATTAACCTATTTGACAGAAAGTCTCGGGCACTGCAGAGCGTCTGCTATGACCAAGTTCTTTGCAGTGCTTGAACATCTTCTCTCTGTTCTGGTTCAGCCATCCTAGGACAGGACAGGTGGAGGTACTTGTTATAAAAAACAGTTTCTTACTGGTGATGGTTATTGAAGACTGGAATATGGAAGAAGTGGTGGAAGAGGATGGGTCGTACTGTTTTTCAGCCTCTCAGTTACTTCTAGTGTGGAGAAAGCCAAAATGAGATCCCAGCATTAATTTCTCACTAAAGAAACTTTCATGGAACCTCAGGCATGTGCTGGTTCTTAGGGGTACTGTACTGTCTTCTGGTCTTAAAAGGTAACTCTAGATTTAACCCATCTTCATGGGCTTCCCTTGGTGGGACTTGCAGAGGGTGTGGGAAAAGTGGTTAAATGAAGGAAGAACTACACTCTACTATTAACTACACTTGTATTCTGACAATACATAAGAAAATACAGTATGTAAAAAGCTTGCTTTAATGACAATATGATTTCACTAACATAGGTACAGAAGTGCCATCAGTAGTTCTCTCCCTTTAAATTACACTTCAGGTCAATCCTGGTATTTCCTCTGATTCTTCCTCTTAAGATGATTATCCAGCTGAAAAAACCACCAGAGGTTGTTTTCTCACAGCATCAGACACTGGGAACTTGCTAAAATCCATCCATTAGAGTTTTATTATGGAAAGAATTCTTGCTAGTTCTCGTATAACTGGTGGCTATTCCTTTTATGAAGAAGTCCACTGAATATTGAGAATCTTTGAAGTTGTGAATTGTAGGTAACATCTTTAATCAGTTCCCTGATTTATGATTTAAGGAAACAGGAGATTTGTTGAGAAAAAAGAGTTCAAAAAAAGAATTCAGAAGTGCAATATCTGCAGGTGGCTACGTGGAAGGTCTTCTCACCATGTGTCTGGGAAAACTGACACTGCTGCTCTGTTATGGAGGACAGGGATATCCACAGAAATGGTGTGCACAGATAAACAGTGAAATAAGGTTTTCACTCCTGAGTCGTAAAGAACTGGTAATGTAACCAGCACTTTCTGGTCATACCTGTAACAAGGGTTGCAACTCAGCTGCTGCCCAATTGACCTAGAAATGGAGAGAATATTTTCAAGTGCATAATACAGCAATCGTAGTTTTTGAAGGGAGATTTGTTAAGCTACTAAAAATCCTACAACCACTTCAGACTGAAGATGCTTTTAACCATTTTGCAAGCTAAAAGAGCAAAAGTTTACCTTTCCATAATCCACAGTTTTTGCCGACTTTCTTCTCAGTGTCTTTGATGGGATTTTGCATAACATATTAGTACAATTAAGTAATGTCAGTGTTATGTAACATATATATTTATATATTATTCTACTGCAAAATTCTGTCTCGAAGGTTTGAATTTTTGCTTCATTGATATGTGACTGTAATTTTTATTTCTTCTTCCTTTTTTTTCCAGAACTACTATGGAGCTGCAAAAATGATTCTTTCTGACAATCCACTTGGCCTGACATGTGGAATGGTGTGTCCAACATCAGATCTCTGTGTTGGTGGCTGCAATCTGTATGCCACTGAGGAAGGACCAATTAATATTGGTGGATTGCAGCAGTTTGCTACTGAGGTAGGTAGGATTTGCAAATGTCTTAAATTCTTTCTATTTCAATACTATTGAATATTGCCTTTGATAATTATTTTTTTCAAAAAAAAGTTGATACTTATAAAGGCATAGAAAGCTAGAATAATTATCCTTTTTTTCTACAGCACACTCAAATGCTTAGAAATGCTTTCATAGTGCAGTACATTATAGGAACATAAGGAACATTATTTATGAACAAGATGATTCTTTAGACATACTGGTAGGTAAGACAATTTCTTTTATAATTTAAAGATTTATCTCAGGTGAAATTGTGAATGTTACTCGAGTAGGCTGCATAGGGGAAAAGATCAAGTGCAGCTGTATCTTAAGTGCATATTAAGGAGATGTAGAACTGTTCCAGGCATAGGGTAGATTCTATAGCAGAATTAATATGTGTTTATACTGGCTTTGAAACAAAGGATAAGCTTCAGGTGATTTTTTTTTCTTTTTATTGTCCTGTTTTTCCAGACCTAAGTAAATACACAGTTTGAGGTTGTCCTAAAATGTATGTCCATGTGTATCTATTTATATAGGCACAGATTCACAGTGCATTTGTGTAAATTTACTAATTCATAAACATAGGTGCATGTTTTGGCTACTGAAACAGAGGTTGTTACTTGCTGCTGCACGTTAGAAATTATTTCCATGGATTTTTGTTGAGCTTCTCGTGCATTGCTTGTGATTATGTAGTTTCAATGCTCCAATTTCCATCTAAGAAAGGCAGAGGCAACTACTCATTTGTTAACTTCTTTTGAGGGCATGGAGAATTTTTACCTAACTCAAAGTCTCAGATGGTACCTCATCTCATCTATGAAGTAATATTGGGTAAAATATTCTTGTTTTGGCCTTTGTAGAAGTGAGGGTGTTGTGACTGTATTAAAAACAGCATATTCATGTGTTAAAATTGCACATTTCTATACAATCCTTAACTAATGTGCATGTCCCTATTATGTATCATGAGCCATTTGGCTGATCTTACTTACAAACATACAATGAAGTTCCAGTCGACTTTGCAAAGCTTGGGAGTAAAACAATTTTGTAGGACAGACCAAAATAGAAATGCAAATCAATCTGGACATAACAGATGATGTCCATAAGAACAGTATTTTCCTCTGGTGTCATGCATAGACTTCACACCCTCTTCTCAATGGCTCTGGATCATGATTTGATGAGCAAATATTACTACCTGCTTCTGCTGTTCTCTTTTCATCTGTTTGAATCCCTCATTTCTTCCCTCCAGAGACTTGTAGATCTTCTGGAGCACCTGATAAACTTTTCTGCTAGCTGTTGGTGAATCTTCTCTCCTGTCTGTCACTTAAGTAGTTATCCACTTCATTTTTCTTGAGATTTGAACACATAAGTGTAAGAATCCAAAGTTCTCATTTACAGAATGAGACTAGAGACACTGAACTGTGTTAGTTCTATGTGTATGTTGAATAGTTGGACTTTATCAGTCGAGAAACACTTTTATTAGCTTTACTTCTAGTGGCCTTTATTCCGTATATATAAAAAGCTAGTATTTGTTGCAAAGCAGAACACTTCTTTTTTCCTTAAACCACCCCCATCCCCACAAAACCAAAGATAAAAACGCCAAACCAACCAACCAAACAAAAAAGATTAAACAGTTGTCAAGTAGATCATAAATACAATGGTGAAATATTACTGTTTAGGAACCAAATGCAAGTAATATCTGTTATAATTTGATTTGTGTCTTCTTTTAGCCCTTATTCTATGATTAATAGAGAAGAATTATGGCTTGATAGATAATGCTAAATATCTGCCATTTTTCTTTGAAAATCTTTAGAAATCTATTAAAAAAAGCTCAGTGCTAGCATAATGATTGATATGAAAACTGCAGAGGATGAATAGTTTTCAATGGCTTTTCTCCTAATGTTTCAAGTTTGTTTAAAATGATGTTACTTTCAGAAACTCTAACAGAATAAAATTGTTATATAGTTCTATATAGCACTCCAACAAAAAGAACTTTTCAAAAAATGTTATTATTCTTAGTATTTTCACACTACTTGTATTTTTATACATCTAATATGTAAAATGTGAAAGAATGTAAAAGAATTTGTTGTTAATTTACTGTTTAACATAGAATTTGTATGTATTGTAGCACACTTAATAATAATAGTCACTTTTGCAATTAATACTTTCTTACTTTTCAGTTAAATTTTACTGTGAAAGTAGGTGTAGTTGAAAAAATACAATGGTATGAGTGCTTCCAAGTAACAATCATTATAAAAATATAGATTATAATATTGAAGAAAATTGTAAGGTACTACTGTTCATGCAAGAATTGGCCCAGATAGTGTTTTCACAACTCTACCTGTACAAGTAACTTAGCAAATTGTGTAATTTAGGCATGCAACATGTGTTAGTCTTAATGAGAGCTGCATGGTGATTCTCATGCATGGTGTAGTATTTGTCCCACAGGAGCTTATTTACTGAAAACTCCATTGTGCATGAAGCCAGTTTTAGGCTTTTTTTTCCATTGGAATTAGTCTGAGGATCATACACTTGATGCATTATGAGAGTGAGCAATAATAAAAGGGCACAACTGCAAGCTGAGATAATAGTTAAAATTGCAGTAAAGCAGGAATGTGGATCTAAAATGGAAAATATATGGGTATGATGTGTGCCCGTTTGTGCTTCTGAACAATGACTGATCATCTGTTCATACTGCAGATAAAGCTCACTAATTGTAAAATATTTGTCTTGCATACGGTAGAACAGTAAAAAAAAAATGGCACCTTATGCCACCTTCATTTTCCTTCTGCCCTTTCATATAGTTTTGTAACTATGTTTGGCTCGTTCTCAAAGTGAATTGTAATCCAGCCTGAGAAAATGTGAATTTTGACAATTAAGTGGAAAAAAGGAAATGTCCGTTTGTATTTGTGATGTAGAATGTGTATACTGGGATGCAGTTACCATGGTAACTGTTGCATCTAGAGAATAACATGGAGTAAATCTCACTATTATAAATGACGAGTGTCAAGCTCAGGTTACACCTGCTACTGCACAGGTCAAAATTATATTAATATCTTTATCTGTCTCCTTTGCCCAAGTACTTCAGAATCAGGAAACATCCATTTTTTGAATGCAAGTTCAGTGAAAATACTCTGAGATTGCAGTGACAATACATATAAGCATGAGGTATATGACTGTCAGTCCCAAAATGAACTAAAATCACTTGTTACTCGAGTACAAGTTTGCAAGCTTGTAGTAAAAAGGAAGCTAGGTCTATTACTTTATCTACTGTAGCTTTAGTAAGAAATTCTCTAATTATTATGTTTTTTGATAGACTTGATTGAATCTAAAGACTCTCTTCTGTTCCTGTTTAATCATTCTGAATGGTGCAGCACAAGCTAAATAGAAAATATATTATTTTAATCTCTGCATACTAGATATAAACACTAGATCATTTAGCACTGTGACTCTTGTGCCAGCTACAGTTCTGGTGATTTGTTCCTCTTTGCAGATACATTCTGACTGCTGCTGCAGCAGAAAGAAATTGAAAGGGAAATTTGATATGTGTTCTTCCAAAAAGAGGGATTGTATGAGCTAACCTGCTGCTCACCTAGGGACATCTCAGCAGAGTACCTGTGCTGGAAGGAGCGATCTGCTGAGGGACCTGAGTGCTGAGCCTCCCTTCTCTGCCAGCCCACCACAGTCAAGGCAAAAATGTCTTCCCTGGGGGATTGCTATGAAGTGGCACACTGTGCCCTTGGGCTTAGAGTTCCTCCTTGAGTTGCAGATTGGCAGCTCTGCTCAGGCTGTAGTGTAGCTGTGAGGAGAAGGTGGTTGTCACGGGCCTGCCACTCCTTCAGCTGGATGGCCTTGAGATACTGGGCTGGGCATCGTCACAGGCACAGATACATGAGCTGCATCTGCAAGAGGAGGGTTGTTTTGGGGAGCTAAGACAGCAGGACAAATAGAAAAAGCCCTTTATTTGTCAGTATTCATTTTAATACATCTTTAGGTAATTTTATCTTTTAGGTCATGTTGAAATCCATGATACAAATAAAATTTCAGGCTTGTTTGAAGAGGATGGTGTAGCTTTTTACAATAGTTCAGGAGATGAATATGAGGACTTCTAATTTCTCTAGGCAATGCTGAAAGATTTGCTGATATTTTGGCAAGTTACATAACTTCTCTACAGATTGTTTTACAGGTGTTAAACATTTTTTTTATTTTTTAAGGCATTTGCATGAATGTTGCTAAGACCGTTTAGTGGTGGGATTCATGAAATGTTGAGGTTCGGACTCTGCAATGTCCTAGATCCATGAGATATCTTAGGACTAAAATAATGGAGGTTTAGAAAGCCTTTAATAAGATGCTTTAGGCCCTAGTTTTGTAAGCACTCACCTACTTCCATAAAAATTTGAAATATTGCAACTTTAGCTCTTAAATTGTGGAGGGAAGATCAAGAAGGTTTCATAACTAGCACATGTCTGTGGAAAAAACACTTCATGTAGCATCCTGTGCTATCCACTGCAGTTAAGTGGAATTCATTGGGTGATCATGTAATTTGACAACTTCAAGAAGATTACTGTGCATGCAATTTGCTTTATTTTACATTAAAATATGTGCAGAATATGATTTTCTTCTTTAAATATTCAACTGCCCCATATTAATGTAAACCAGCCTACAGATAAATATCCATGGAAACCAGTGGGAAAGTGGGAAACTGATAAAGCCAGTTCCTAAATGTTCCTGATTTCATTGCCTGCATTTTACTGTCTGTGTACTAGAAAAATGTGATAACAATTCAGTGTATACTGATATGTTTCACATTAGAATCTAGCTGGGATTAATTTCAATGTCTCTATCAGTAACTGTTTGGTATCTCGCTGCCTTAGTGAAGGATGTTTAACTGTAAACCTTACTGATAAACTTATTTCTAGAGCCTATTAAGCATGGAACCAAGCATTATATCTGAAGAATATAAAAAATTTAGTTATCAAATCAAAACTTATATTACTAAAAAGTTAAATTGTCTTTCTGTTTGTCCTTCTGAAATGTGTCTTTGTGTGTATATCTTGGATACACAAAATAAGTATGTTTGGATTGTCTCATTTTGTAGGATTAGACAAAGGTTTTTCACATTTTAACACTGAGATTAAACTTTCAATCTGTTTACTGTTTGATTTAATACATTGTCGTAGTCCAAAAATTATTTTAAGCAATCATGGAATAGAATGGCTTGTGTTGGAAGGGAGCTTAAAGATCGTCTAGTTGCAACTCCCATGCCATGGGCAAGGATACCTTCTGCTAGACCAGGTTGCTTAAAGACCCCTCCAGCCTGGCCCTGAACACTGCCAGGGATCATGGGATCATTAAGGTTGGAAGAGATATCCAAGGTCATCAAGTCCAACCTTTGACCAAACAACACGTTGTCAACTAAGCCATAGTTCTAAGTGCCACATTGATTGAAATTAGTTATTTATTTTGAATTGCAAAAAATTTGAGGGAAAAAATCTGAATATCAGTTCTAGCCTGTTTTAATGCTTTGAAATGTTTTAGACTCATTTAAGTCATGCTTACTATGCCATAAAATTATTTTCATCTGATTTGCAAAATACATTTCTCTGAGTCACCTGCTACTCTTTGCCAAATGTCACATCTTTTCATGAAATCATGGTAATACAAGAGTGGTGCAGGGAAGAAAAGAACCAGAATTTTATTACATGAGGCTAGCATAAGCTTTTCTCTATCTGCATTCTGAAAAGCAGCTAAAATGAGTTGGCTAAAACTTCCCAGGAAATTTAAACTGGAATCAGTTGCTCAGCAGCTGAAACCACTGAAGTTTGCTCAAGTGGGACATGTTGCAGAACCTGAGTACAAACTCATGTTATGCGTAATTTTGATATATTTTGGAATTATGCTCTTTGTTGAATGTTTTAGAACATGAACCAACCCCTTTGCAGGGAAAGGATGCTTTATTTATAACAGAGAAGATAACAAACTGTTAGATTTCATACTATAGAGAACCATGCTGTAGAGCATTGAGCAAGTTCACTCACACCTTTACACAATGAAATGATGCAAATGGGAGAACTGTAATATGTTACAAATGTGTGAATCAAGAGCAAATTTTTTTCAGTTGTTGGAATTTAGCAAAATAGATGGGCTGTTTTGGTTTGGTCAAATTGGATCTCTCTTCTGGACTAAGTCTCCATGTTTCATAAGCTGGATATCCTGTTGGAGGATCCTAATGGACGTGACTCATAAGAAGTGGACAGAATCAATGTGGGTTTAATTTGAACAGGCCAGAGACAGTGAAGTAATGATAATTGTGTTGTATTTGATAAGAAGTTGAAGAATAAATGCCTAATGTTATTGTCTATTATTAATCTGTCTAAACTCTTTTGACTGTGAATGAGAGAGAGCCAGAAGGAAAGGCAGACATGAGTATGATGACTGAAGCTTTTCACTGAGAGACTCTGCTTTAAAATTCATCATTTGGTCTCATTTTCCTGAATGGATCTTGGTTAAAAAGCCCTGCAAAACAAAGGAAAAACTCTACACAAATAAGAAAGAAATAATGTTTTTGAAGAAAAAGTGGAAAGAAGGGTCATAGTTTTAAATTTTATCTGCAACCTGAACGTAGTCTGAGGAGATTACAAGCTGAAAAGGCAGTTGAATGTAATGTGCAACTGAACACTTGCTTGCCAGTTACTCATCTCAGGCCACCAAAGGATTTCTACAGAGGAATTCAGTGATATTTAATTAAGTGACTTACAGTGTAGGGAAACTTCACTATGAGGTGAGTAAAAATCCTTTGAAATGCATTAAAGCAGTTTGCTATTTTCACACAGTTACCCTGCCAGCCTTAATATGCAAAACTGCCGCTGAATTCCAGATGGCAAGATACTGCCACACAAGCTGGCTGTGCTGCATAAAGACAGTTTTACCCTGTTTGCAAATAGGCAGAATTAAAGTTGACCATTCAGCCTGAACTCCTAGGATTTTCTGCATGAGTGCTTGGTTTCTGGAGCTTAACACTGCACTACAGTAATGTGGAACTTCAGTGTAACCTTTATTTGATGGGTTTGACTATTCAATAATACATATAAAAATAATTATGTTAACGATAAAGTAAATTTAGTAGTAAATTTGTTAAGCATATGCATATTCAGTGTGTTCAATATACACATTAAATATGCAAGTTATATAATTATTGTTACTGAATAGCCTTCTTAAAAAACTACGTTAGACTAATGAATATTTGGTATCATTCAAGTGATTTCTTATGAATATAAAAAAGCAGACATTTTAGAAATATCATTGCATTTTGGTTATCATAGTCTTTTCACAGTACAATATGAGCTTTTCAGCCTGTGAAATCCATTAATAAGCACATTAAACTTTCCCATATTGTCTGAATTGTCAGGTTTAAATGATTCTTTCTTTAAAACAATTATCTGTCTCTTGCTTCATGCAGTTTGTTAAACCGCTGTGTCAATTTACAAAGACTGGGGGAGTTTGACACAGAAATTTTAGAGAGGGAAGGAACTAATCATTGGTTTACCTAGCATGAGTGCTCAAGTGCACATGAAGAAAATGAACATTGATTCAAAACATAAATGAAAAATTCTAATCATGAGTGGAATTGCCAAAGTTTAACTTGAAAACTCTTTGCTTCTTGACTTCTAAGGAAAGTAAAATCTGTTGGGAAGCTTCTAAATAGTTTAAATATTATATTTATTAAGAAAAATGACTGTGTATGTGTTTTAGGGGACTGGTTAGTACTTATGGAACACAGGTCTGCATTGAAATAGGTGGGGAACAGTGTGGTCTCCTGATAGTTTTTGAGATGCTGAATTGATGGTGTTTGTGATGTGAGAATTCCCATGCAATGCACTCTTGAATTCTTCTGTCTGCTACAATTATATACTTCTTGGATTAAATATTTTCCTCCCTAATGCCTAAAGTAAAAAGAAGATGTACCTGTGTACCTGTGTTCCTCCATGCTTTTAATATTTAGTAGCCTCTAAGGCTGTAAGTCTATTCTTTTTTCATTTTGTAGTTCATACAAGATAGAGACTCAGTTCCTTTCCCTACAATTTATGTAAGTGCAGAGCAGAGTCTAGCTCTCAAGTCTAGATTGGGGAATGCAGAGTATTTCTGCCTTTACCTCTTAACCTGAGTAAAGAAGTGATTTAATGCAAATCTGGAAAACTGTGTGACATTACAACCAGGTTGGCAGCCCATTGCTTTGGCTTCTGTGGAAATGCAAAACTGTGGGCAGAGATTGTTCCAAAGTATTTTAAATAGTCAGGACAGATTGAAACAGATCACCACCATTGTGCAGGTGAATGAATAATTGGAGCACAGGGAGGACAGTCTAACTTTCAGGCATGTATACAGTTTTTGTAAACCCAATTAAAAAGTGGAAAACAAATTAAGTAAGATAGATAAGAAACTGTAATAAAGTCCTATAAAAATTATCTCAGGGGAGGCATCTAAAGCACAGGTTACCAGTGAAAATCTGGCACTGAAGACCAAGCATGGTTTCTAAAAACTTTTAAAATCCACCTAAACTTTGTCACCTACCACCTTTAAAATTCAAGCTATAAGTGATTTTTCCAGGATCAAGCAGGTTGTCTTTTGAAAGCTCCTTTACTGGCAGTGTAATCCTTTGCAATACTTGCAGAGGTATTTTTCTGCTAGTAAGAATAATTTGTTTGCAGGGAAGTTTTTTGGCATTGCAGAGATTCTCTGCCATCTGGCTGACTTTGCATTCCTATTCTATTACTGGTAGTCTGGCTCTGTCTTCTCTGTAAAATTTATAGTAGTGAAAAATCTGACTTTGGAGATTTTTAAGACAAAAAGACCCATAGAAGGACAAAACCCAGCACATAAAACATCCCTCACAAATGCACAGATCATGTCATTTGGAAGCCTCTATAATGTTGTGAATTTGCTATAATATGTCAGCTGTGTGACAGTACTAGCAGAAGCTTCCATCATGTCAGTCATAATAAAATTTAAGGAGAGTATGTGAAGTATTTAACCTGTTGATTGTGTTTCTTTTCAGGTTTTCAAAGCCATGAATATTCCTCAGATCAGAAACCCTTCCTTACCTCCTCCAGAAGATATGCCTGAAGCATATCAGGTGAAGATAGCTCTTCTTGGTGCAGGCCCTGCAAGTTTGAGTTGTGCTTCCTTTCTGGCTCGACTGGGCTATTCAAACATCACCATATTTGAAAAACAGGAGTACCTTGGGGGCTTAAGGTAATAAAAAAATTACAGCAAAGCACTGTTTCCAATTATTGTAGAAAGCATAGTGAAAACTGTTGTACAAACATAGTTTAGAGTGATCCCTTGACTTTTAGCAAAGGAAGAGAATAGAAGATTTCATGTCTGTAAAAGTAACTTTTTATTTAAAAAATTGTTCATTCATGTTAAAAGAGGTACAGTTACAGACAAACTTTAACTGAAAATCTGGTGGCTATCTCCTATATCCTCTTCATATGACTTGTCATATAACTGCACCAGGGTGCAGTTATTATTATCAAATTAACATATTAGAAAATTGTGTCAGGAACCATTTTCCATGATCCAGACCTTTTAAAACAAGATGAAGTACCTGTAGCTGTAGTGAAAGAATGTTTAGTATGCTTTAGACAGATATTAATTTCATGGAGAGTTTTAGGTTTAGAATGCTTTACTGGACTACCTTGTGCAAATGAAGGTGACAGTGGCAATCATGGATGCAGCTTTAGCAGATCATACCATATGGACAAAATAAACCCCCTGCAATTCTCAACCTTCAAAAAGTTACAAATACATAAAGGAAAGTACATCTGCAGTTCTCCTGTATGGTAAACCCTTGGATAATATTTGCATGTTGTCAGTCCTCTACACTAGAAAATTAATTTTTGCCACTGCAGTAATGGCTGTGATCAAATCTAGTAGGTTTGTTGGAATCCCTGTGTACAAGATAATTCAGACACTGAATAATAGATATCAAGCCATTGAAAGTAAAAATTAAATTCTACAATGTAAGATGTGCAAGAGTAGAAAATGCACTCACACAATGTGTTTAAAAAATAAAAAATATAATGAAACGGAGAGAGAAAGAAGGGTCATGCACTTACATTTCTTAATGCAGCATCACTGAGATCAATAGAGTTGACACAGTTAATGAATTTGATCCATAATGTCATAATGTCAAACACTTACTCAGTATTCTGCAAGAAAGAGAATCAGTTCTGGAGAAGTTGAACTGATTACTTGCATTGTTCCCAGTGAGGTTTAGAATTATTCTACCTAATTACCAAGGTGTTAATCCATAGGCATTTAACTGTGAAGCTGTTTTACTTGAACTAGTTACCATAGAAGATTTCAAATTTATTATGTGAAACACCTATTTACCTGTTCAATAGCATGTTGTCATAAATACCAGATTAAAATAATTTTTGTTGCTGTAAAGTAGTCCAAATTAATGAAAGGTTTTTAACAAAAAGGCTCTTTTTGGTAACGGACTGGACTCAGATTGGACTTGGCAATACAATGCAGGACTTCCTGCAGCTGCTTCAGTGCTGTAGTACAATGCTACAGTTGCTTAATGTGTCCTCGTGTATTTAAAGCAATGTGATCTTAAGTTCTTCATGTTTTAATTAGAATTTAAAATAATATTTTGTCTGTTGTTTCTCCTAATGCAAAAGCCTTGCATGGAATTTTGCCAGTTCTGTTAGTATCCTTAATGGTCGAAGAGTGTATTTTAAAATGTATTTCTTTCTTTTGAGTCTCAACATATACCAATCAAGGTCAAATTTTACTTCCATTCACTGTAGAAATGCTCATGTGTGATTTAAGGGCATCAATTCCTTTTGTTCTTATTTTTATCTTGAAACAGAAGAGGGACTGGCCTGTGGCAGCAGTCATCCATTATGGCATTTCTAAGTCTTTGCAGCACATTTTTAACAAATTTAGGTTATTGATGGGTATGTTTTCAAGGCTTCATAAACTATTGCAAATTGCTAAGAAGACAAAATAAATTTTGTATTTGGAATCAGTTCTTTATAATGGCAGTGTTTGTGCCTTCCTAAAGTTTTTTCCAATTGTTTTTAATTAGGATGTTTCTTGCATCATAGCTAATTTCCATAATATTGTGACACTACAAAGGTGTCTAGTGATTGCAATTCCTGTGGTGGGGTATTTAAATATAACATAAATCTGTGCTTCTCTGAACTTGTCTGGATTTTTCACATTTATGGGCAGGTTTTCCTACATTTCACCAGTTGTATAAAATTTATGCTTTATAATAGAGTAGACTTGAGCACACCATGCTCTTGCTTAGAGACCCTGAACAAGCTTCACTACTTTGGCTCCTATCTGTGCCAGTGCTTTACAATGTGCCAAAGTACTTCTCTCACTAGGCCAAAGAGTTGTCCCTTGTGCAACAGTAATTTGAGGTTGCTGAGAAACACCGAGCACCTGTGCAAGCACCTCTGACTTGGGTTAGATTTGAGGTTGATGTGAATTTGTGGGACACTTTGCATCCACTGCATCTCTCCTCCATCTCTGCCCCATTTCCTTTTCCCCCCTCGGTCTCTCCATTCCAGAGTCAGACCATCTGCTGAAAGAAATTGCATCAGAATTATTGATGTATGGTTGACTTTCATAAAAAGCCTCTTTTCATAGTTAATGTGCATGCATGTGGGTCTACCTCACAGCATAAAGCTAAGTGAGTGTTTAATAAGAGCAAAAAAAAGTGTTTACAAATTCTGACAGTGATGTGACACAACCAGTGCTGTTCTGGGAGCATGTTGTGGAAATGACAGACTTCTAAAAAATACATAGGTGGCCTGGAAAATAGAACTTTCCTTTTTTTGATTAGATTTCTTTATTGAACCTCTGTTGCAGAATCATATTGATACATTAGTTTCTGCCTCAGACACCTTTATTTAGCATGACCTATGAAAGTTGTATTGACACATTCATTATATCTGATATTTACAACACTTCTCATTGCACATTGATTGAGGAAGGTGGAAAAAGGGCAATATTAGAAATAAAGAGGAACACCCATTTCTTATCAATATAATTAAAGTTGATGCAACTTAAAAGAAATAAAACTCTTCTGGTCTGTCAAAGTTAGATGCTAAAGATGATGTGGTCAATATCAATATGTAAAATAAGCTGCAGTGAATCTCTTGTGCCTGTGCTTTGTTATGGATATTACAGATTCATTAATCTGAAAACAGATTAGACCGTTTGAAGCTTAGAAGTATCTGGGGAGAAGCATTTACTTTTCTGCATATTTAGGGTTTTGTCTTCTTTGAACAAAAGTATCTAAAATATAGCTTCACTGTGTTTATCTACAACATGTTTTACAGTAGGAATTTTGAACTGGCCTGTATAGATGTAATTTCACTGGGGAGGAATATATTTTTATTAGATCCGTATCAGTAGATATAAACTGATATTCTATACTGATGCTGCAGTTTTCCCCTTCTGTGATTCTGAGAACTTGAAGATGTCATTCCTAATCTTTCCCAGGAGGAAAAAAATGTCAGTTAATGAACATTAAGTCAAAAAACCAGACATGAAATCAACAGCTGATAGTGTTTGTCCATCCTGAAAAATCATTAAAAATTTATGAAGTAGTAATGGAGGTACAGTTTTAAATACCATAGCTCAAAATAGCATATGTAACACTTTTTAAAAATTGTATGGGAAATTTGATACTCTCTTGGATAGCTTAATGAAAGATTGTGATGCCACTTTGCTTTCAGTAGCCATGAGATCTTTTTTTAAATTAGTATCTTTAGTGTTAGGTATTCTGGTGAACAAAAGGAATGGAGCTGAAGTCCTTTAGAACTCAAACATAACATATGTTAAATAGTCACCTACAAGAGTGGGAAGTGTTGGCCTCAAGGCCTTCCTGGCCTGTTTTTTTAGCATTGAATGAATAATGCTTTTTTGTCACTCCAACAATTAAAAAAAGTCAAGAGTCACATTTCAGCACATTTCGATTCGCATCTGTAAAAATTAACTAAGGTATATTTTTATAAGTATTTTAACAAATAGTAATAATAAATGTTAAGATCCTCTTTACCTAATATTTACAAGCGTTTTTATTTGTTTTAGTATGTCTGAAATCCCCCAGTTCCGACTGCCGTATGATGTAGTGAATTTTGAAGCCGAGCTTATGAAAGATCTCGGAGTGAAGGTAATGAAAAATATATCCTGCCTATGTATAGCTCAAAAAAAAAAAAAAANTACCTAATATTTACAAGCGTTTTTATTTGTTTTAGTATGTCTGAAATCCCCCAGTTCCGACTGCCGTATGATGTAGTGAATTTTGAAGCCGAGCTTATGAAAGATCTCGGAGTGAAGGTAATGAAAAATATATCCTTCTGCCAAAGATTAACAGCAAAATGTCATGCACATTAGTAAAGAACGATTAAAAGCTATTCTAGACAGAGGCAGGAAGATGCTTCCTCTTGCTCAGGGCATTTGTCTGTCTCCTGTCTGAATGCCACTACTTTGGAAAAGGGCAATCAATAGCTCTCATCTGGCATGCCTGCATGTGATTAATTGTCTGTAAGAAACAAATTCCTAAATTGCTTTAGGGGTTCAATGTAGCTATTGGAATGATTTGATTTTTTTTAATCAAGTTTTTTTCATGCAAGTTTGGCACTACTTAAACCATTCATATTTAATACTTTTGTTCCTTCTCCCTGGGTTTTTTTTCTTAATGGTTTATCATATGGTCTTGCATCCAAGTTAATTTTATAATAAGATGCATCAAATTAAAGTATTAACGTGATCATCTGTTATAAACAATATCAGTCTATTCAACTTCTTGGAAAGCAATAGTTATGCATTATTCTGTTAAATAAATGTGTGTTCTTTATAGATAATGGGAACAGCGATTTATTGTAATTTTGGACTTGAGCTGAAGATTTAGATAGTATTTACAATTGCTGCATATTTTAATAGAAGTTACAAACTTAGAATGTATCACTGGATCAAATTTTTGAGTACCAGGAGGGCTACTTTATTTTTAACACGTTACTAAAGCCTTCAGTGAAGCCAGACATTCCTCTTGGAATCTTTCATGTTGGTTCTTTTTGTAAAAGCAGAAGACTGTTGTCACAAGACCTAAGTGAGAACATTATCCTGCCCAGGTTTTATAGAAATGCTGGTAAGATGCAAGATAAGTTTTAACGTGCTGGAGGTCTGTTTTTCTACTTTAAAGTTCCTTTTGCAACCCTTGCAAAGACTGACACAATGGAGGTTTAGTTAGGGGTGATATTAAACAGAGCACTGAGACACCTTTAGACAAAATTGGTGGGCATAGACTGCTGGGAATCCTCTGGCAGCCTCAGTTCCCAGGGCTCTGATTTATGACAAGGTCTCCAGAATAGGCTGATAGAGCCACCATGTCTTCTTGATCTGCAAGTCCTCTGCAGTTCTGGAGTGCAGCAGAGAATCTCAATGTAAATTTGCTTCGAAGCTCTGCCAATGGTTTGCAATTGACCCTTTGGCAAGCTGGTTAAATAAGTACCTTAGCTTTATACCTCTATAAGCTGGAAATATTTTCTGGTGTTTACCTAAAGCATTTCAAATCTGTGGTGGAAGGTGCTGTGTTGTGTAAATGCTCAGTAGTGCTGTTTATTCAAGTAATTCCATTGAAATTAGTAAGAATTAGTCAGATGAATAAGGATTACAGAGCTAGGCCCTAGAAGTATTATGAATCCTCACATAAAATAGTATTGCTATTTACATTCCTTCATTAGGTTTTCATAACATAAGTACACAACAGGATAAAAAGATGTAATGACAATTTATGGAATGTCTGTTGTTGCAAGTGAGGATGGAGCCTGTATTGTTTTGAGGATTGCCATAGTACATGGCTTTTTCACCTCTGATAAAATTTATACTACATCTCCAACGACAAAGTCAGTGATTTAAGTAGAGTGAATTGTATTTTACCTCTGCCTTTTTTCTCTACCAACTTGAAAAGTATATTAGATGAAATATAGGCAGAATGAATAACAAACAAGATACACAGTGACTTGAAGGCTAAGATCACAAAGTTGAGAGCTTACACAACAGCCCTGCATTTTGTAAAGAAAGTAAAATCACATGTGATATAAAAAACCTGGGGGAGAACATTCAAGTTCAGAGAGTCTAAGATGTAGAGATAAAAACACACATACCTATGTCAAGAAGTTTGAAATATCAGAAGAGGGATCATACACACTTTTTGTGCTCAAAGGCCTTGGGGT
Organism: Polioptila caerulea; assembly: GCA_013397295.1. Lineage (NCBI taxonomy): Eukaryota > Metazoa > Chordata > Aves > Passeriformes > Certhiidae > Polioptila > Polioptila caerulea. Next base: position 1,005,628 of record VYXF01001329.1, read on the forward strand.
TAGGAGTGATGAACAAAAGGTGTGTGTATCTCCAGCTGCATGACCTCTGCACAGGAACTGCCATTGTGGGTTGCCTGAACACACAGAGAACACCATTCCCTGTCTGTTATAACTCCCCTCGGTGCTCAGCCTATGCAGAGGCTGCTCAGAGCAGGATTGGTGGTGGAGAATGGCTCTGGAAAAAAAATGTCAGCTTTTGCTTCTGGAAGTAGCAAGTAATTGATCAGAAGCAAGTATAGATTATAGATGTGTTTTGATTGCTGTGAGTTACTTCTTCTAATAAATGAACACCAATCACTGCATTGTGGACACGGTTTCTTGTCTAAATTAGAATTAATAATTCTAAGCCTAAATCAAAATTTACGTCATTCATAATTTTGAAAACTTTTGTTAGTTTACCGTGCAGAATGTGCTACTTCATTACAATTGCAATTTTTACCAAGCAATTTTTAATTCTTTCAGATAATATTTAGGAAAGGCCTTGCAGTGGATGGAATGACACTCTGTACCCTGAAAGAAGATGGCTATAAAGCAGTCTTTATTGGAATAGGTAAGAAGAGCTGGTGTTTTGTCATACTGAAAGTGAAGGACTGCCTAGGAATAAACTGGAACTTGTATCTTTGTTAAGAGCATGATGGGAGAAAGCTTTAATTTGATGAATTATGGAAGTATGGAATATGAGAAAAAATTTAAAATCAAGAAGCTAGAACTAGTGGCCTTAAGATGGTTATTAAAATTTTCAGATTTGTACTACAAATCTTAAGTAAGATGTGAATGTAGGTGAATGAGTTGATTTATTGTTTGTTTAGATAGTTAAAAAATGGATGAACTAAAAATTTGCTTGTAATTAATTGCCATATTGGCCTAGAGCGATACACAAGTTTAATTTTCAATTTTTGTGAACAGCTTACTACACCCACACAATTACTGAGTCTATATGTAAGCCAGTGATACCATGCTTGGTTGCTTTTTTTCTTTCATCCATATAAAATGTGTAACATCCTTCAGATAGGCTGTAGTGAAATGTACTTACCGAGTGCGTTAACAAAATAAGCTGATTTTGACTTATACTAAAACTGGCATCACAGGTCTGTCTTCTCTCATGTACTAGAGAAGTCCTGCACCTCTCTGCTGTTTGAATCATTGCTTCTTTTTATGTTAGATTAGAATTATTATCCATTTACAGTTATTTTGAAGTACAGCTGGACCCATTGCTGCCATATGATAGGCATGTTGAGCAGGCGTTGTCTACAGTTGGTATGAGGCTTAATGCTCTTTATTGATCTAGACGTTGCCTAAGTGAACATAATAGGAAACAAGTTGTCCAACTGTTCCTCCTTCCTATTATTGATTACAGAGATGTAATTCTTAGTACAACGACAACTGTTGTTTACCATCTGGTTATGCAGTATAATAAGCTTTGCAGGTCTATTCTGTCGTGTAATGATAGTGCAGAGTGTTGTGATTTATGTAATCCTAAATCCTCACATTGTTAGACAACTTCCATGTATAGGAATTCTGATGTATCATATTTTGATGTAATTGTATACAAGGCAAATGGTACGACTTATATTTTTTATTCTTTTCATCTGTGTCTTTCAAACCACATTGTGAAATCTCGCCAATGAGGAATTAATTCATAAGCATTTGTTTTCTGTGAGTCTAGCGCTTAGGAAAAAATTCTCAGTCATTTTTTTTAACATCACCATCGTTCCTCTGCATTTTTGACTCAGAAGCTTAGAATAAGAGCTCAGTTTAGTGTCAGCAAAAATGACCACTGGGAAGTTCACATAGAATTGGAGCGTTTGGTTCATGTATCTAGGTTAATTTTCTGGCCTTAATCAAGCTATTCTAATATAATGTACTTTTGGTTAGAAATATATTTATATATATATCTACAGAAAACATTTTGCCATACAGATGTTAGGTAAAGGGACACAGGGAGAATTTTAATAAACAAGAGAAGGTGTCTGAAGCATAATTCTCCTGTAAAGCATTTGTTCATTGATTGTGCTAGGAAACAGAGGGTATAAATGCTAATGAAGGATTATGTGTACCTACAAAGTTTTGTTACTGGAAGCTACCTTGCATTTATGATGCCCTTTCTGTACCCCTTTGGCTGCCTGTCATGTCACTTTTGCAGTATTGTGTAAGCCACTGGACACACACCTTACTGTGTAACGTGGCCTTGCATACTGGTTAGCGAGAGGGGGAGGACATGCTAAGGGGTTGCATATTTGTGGAGTTAAGAACGTTAATACAATAGAGTGTTTATCAGCTCTCCGCAACAGCTGGTTTTCAATAATGAGTCTGAACTGCATTTCTTTTTGTGTTCTTTGCCCACTGAACAAACATATTCAATCAAGTACCACGTTTGAACATTACCCTGAATCATAGGGGTAAAATAATTATGGAGCTACTTACATAAAACAGAAGATATATTTTTTGTTGTAATTTGCTTCTGAATGAATTTGTATCTTGATAGAAAATAAATGTGGTAGTTTTCAATTTTTGCTGTTAGTGGAACAAAGAAGTAAATTAGTGTGTAAAAGAAAACGAAATCTCTGATAGGACAAGAGTAGAGCGTGAGAGGACTTTTTTGCAGAAGTGTAATTTTTGAAGACCACACCTTTAGTCTTGCAAATGAGATGGAATTCAAGATTTTATCAGTTGGGATTGTACAAAAGTCCACGTGTGATTCATTAAATAGAAGAGCTCTTGTAAATAACCAGCTACCTGAGGGCAAGTGGAGTTGCAAAAAAAACTTTGAAAACTATTTTTCACACAGTTATGCATCAGGGAAAATCTGTTGCCTGTGGGAATATTGTGTGGTAGGGAAAGTGCCCTCCACTGCAGGTTCTGTCCATGGTAAAACTGACTGAGATTTGAGCATTCTAGTAAGTGATCATATTGAAGAAAAATTAATAGCAAAGGCTTTTTGTGAGAGCTGTTTGTCAGGTGTTAAAAGTGTGCTCTGATCACCTGTTAGCTGTGTTTCTGGCATGAGAGGTAAAGAATCCCTAAGTTCACAAAACGATACAGACTAATTTGAAATGAATAATAATAGAAAAGAGTGCTTTGCTTCAATTCTTTGCTTACTGAGGCATTGAGGCTACGATGGTTTATCTTAAGGGGAAAGATGCTCTCCAGCCAATAGGTCTGGTACATTTAGTCACTGGTTCAAAGTTGAGAAAAATATCTTGTGTAGACTTGAAAACAAGCAGGTGGCCAAAATGTGTCACCAACCTTCAACAACCTCTGGGGTCTCAGTGTGAGTCACACCTTACCTCCATCTTACCTTTCCCAATTAGGCTGTGAAGACTAATGTGAAATTTGGGGTTATGAAGGCATATGTTGAACGACGAAAGACTAATTCCTAGGAAAAGCTTTCATAGTAACCTGGATAAGCAGTAAGGATCCAGCTGGGCAATGGCAGTGTAAGAGATACACCATGCTTCTGGTTTTGTCCAGCAGTCACAATTTCAGATTACAGCTAACATAAGTATTGGGGGTTAGTCCATGAATCTCATTTTCTTACATCAAAATAGATGATGGCCTGCATGATAATTTTTATAGGACCAAAAGGTAGCAACTAAACAATGGGAGGAGCAATATTCTTGGAGTCTCTACTGTACTTTTTTAGTTCTTTTTTTCATTGTCATTTAGGTGGGTGCAATTTTTAAACTTAGTCTTAATTCATTGGGTAATTAAAAAGGCTAATTAAGAATTAGAGATGAAGAATTAGTCCTTAAAATTTTCATATTAGAATTTCAATTCTCTTACAGTTGCAAAACTTCTGGGTTTATTTTGTTCTCACAAACATTAATTAATAGGAATTAAATCTCCCAATTACACTTTCAAAGTTTTAAAACCAGCCTCTAAAAGTAAGCATAGAAAAAAAATCCCATCCTGTCCAGATTTGAAAGATTACTCAATGTACTCCACCTTGAAACAGCTCTGCTTTTTGATAAGAAGAGTTTGTGAGGAATTTGTGGCTGAACTTACATATCAGTTTGAAAATTTTGCTTTTAAAAAAAAAAAAGTCTTGCATCAGTTGCTGCCTTCTGTAAACACCATAGAGACTCAGGGCAACAGAGAATAAGCATGCTGAGAGCAAAAGGAGAAATCGATGAAGGGGTGAGGAGCTAGACTAGAGAGCACATGGTCCTCAGAGACAGCAGAGGAGAGCAGCCAAGGGTATCCTACGGGGAACAGAGCAGTCAGAATGCTTTGTGTTACTGCATCTCTTCATGGATTTTCAGAGTGCAATATGATTTTTACCAATAAAAAAAAAAAAAAAAAGCCATGTGTATGTGTCTCTCATGGCTATCAGAGAAAATGCAGAAATACCAGGCTTTTATTACTCATCCTTCTAGAAGTTCAGCTGCATTGTTTGGAAAACAGGATTCTGTTATTCTGTCTTTTAAGACTCCACAAAGCATTCCATATCCTTTTTGAGAGAGAAAATACAAACCAGTTTCTTTATAGAACTACTTAATTGAATAAAAATTAATGAACTAAATATTTAAAGTATTTAAGGACATTTTTCATCTGACATTCAAATGACTACATAGGAGTGCGATCACTGTAAACCTATTTACTGCAGACTTTTACACAAGCCTCTATCCTTATTCTATAATATTTTATCATAATGTAGGTATTTTATATAACATTTACCTTCTTCTTAGAGGAATATCAGATAAAAATATATCCTCAAATATTGTTTTATTTTTTAAACTTAAAAAAAAATCTAAAGCCCCCATTCCCAGAAACTGCTTAAACACTTTAACTTCAGTGTTTGTAGATTTAAACTTGCAGCACTGACTTTCTACTTAACTTACTGTTGAGTAATGAAGCTTGCTTGTTTCTTCCTCCATCTTCTGCTGCTGAATTGCTGTGAAGTTAGTTTTATTGTATATGGGTATTCAGAGGTCTATTAAATACTGTGAAATGGTGGGTTAGGTGAGTGTACCAAGTAAATCTATGTAGATTGTTGTTTGAATGTATTCTAAATAGTATATCCTGCTTGCAAGGGTTAAAAATGTACATAAAAAATATAAAGAAATGAAATTCCTTGTGGAAAGAACCTTTGTCATAATTGCAGTCATTCATAGTTAATTAACATAACTTACAAACAATGATATAATCACATCATGTCATTGATTGGAGTGAAATTACACACCAAAAAAGAAATTAAAAGTGCAAGCATTAATGTACCTTGTTTTTAAAAAAACTCTGTGAGATTGATTTACTCGCTCTTCCCCAAAAAGTAAGTAATCTCCTCATGCCTGTTATTATCTTCTGATTAACTATGCAGTGCCACCTGGTGTGCAGATGGGAGGACTATTACACATCAAGAGCTCTGTTCACACCCACCCACACAGATATAAACCTTCATGGCAAAAAGTGAACAGATGTTCATTTTGCTTGTGCTATAGGAAAAAATTGTGCATCGTACTCCTGATTCATAAACTAAATTTGGAGGACATGAAATCTGCATATGGGGCCCGTAGGCCCATGGCCAGCACAGACATTTATGGAGGAAATATGTCATGTTCAAAATAGTTCTCATTTCAGGTTGTGAACAGACTTTTATTTGCTTGCTTCTCTGGTTTTGGTTTACCTTGTATTTCTGAGTTTTCTTTTTCTTTTCACTTGCAATTTAACTTACCTCCTCCAGAGTAGGAGTTTAGAGGCAGAGTTATTTGAAAATATATCCAGGATTTATCTGTTAGCTGGTCACTTTTCAGAATTGATTTGTGTTTCTTAGTGTTTGTGATGTTCCCAAATATTGTGGGAGGCTGTTAGGCCCCTTGGTGAAGAGCTGTTTGTCTCAGTGGTAATGTTGCAAGTCATGTAAATGGCAGTGCACCTTGGTAAAAGATAGAGCTTTAGGGCAGGCATTGTGCAGCCTTAGGCTCTTAGAATCACCAGCTCTGATGCTGGAGGTTTTTTGGTATTGTTTTGTATTATTTTATAATTTTCTAAATATTTTGGGACTTAATAGGTGATATAAGTTTTGCTGCAAGGAAGCCAAAGCCTAAAGACAGGGAGATAAAAGACAACTAAGGGAGAAAACGAATACCTTGGAAGGTAGCGCATGAAAGAATGATGTTGTTAGATACACGATCATCTCGATACTCAAAACAAATGTGTGCCTGGCTTAGTTTCTGGGTTTATTCCATTGCACCTTGTAGACAAGGGAGATGACTGTTTCAGAATCTTGGAAACAAAGTGCTTTTCATGGAGGATTTTAAATGGTGACAACAATGGTGTTTTAAGCATTGGTATCCATATACAGTCAAAGATATTAGAAGCCAGGAAAAACAGTTGCAATTATATTTTATTGTTGCAAACTGACATATTCAAATTCATGTATCTGCAAAAAGCTGTGAGCCTTTGGTATAAGAAATAATGAGAATTAAGTAATTGAGATGAGTCATGAAGTCAGAGTACTTTGAAGAGTTTGAAGAACAGCAATGGAAGGATCTGGGCAAAGCTAATTCACAGTATCTCATAATTGCCTTACAGTGCCTTGAATAACATTAAAATAAATTTTAACAACATTTTTTAAATAAAGATTCCATGAGAAGGCCAGTGATAGGTGTGTTTGCTCTTTGTACAAAACAGGATCAAAACTTCACATTGAACTGCAACTTCCTGAAGTCCCAAGGAAGAAAATCTGCACAAGTCTGTGCATTCAAGTATAGGAGTTCTTTATAATCTGCCTCCTGGAGAGCCTCAGCTCATGGCTCACAGCTTGGAGAATAAATGCCTCTTTCTTCAACACTACAGTTCTTGTTTCATGTCCCACGTCAATAATATTATAAATGAATTATACAATCAGTTCTGCTACAAAACTTGTTCATCTTTATTTTATTATCTTCTGCTACTCTTTAATCTAAAAAGCATTGTTATTAAAAAGCAAATACTTATATTAAAAAGGGAACACTGTGAAAGAACCTATTCTTACATGCTATAGCAGGAATTTTAACTTGCTATTATTCCTGATGCAGCATCTTTCCTGGAGACCCACCATGTACATAATTTCAAGAATTTTTATGTTTGAGGCATTTTTTTCTACTATTGGCGTTTTTAGTAAGCCGTTGTTTCAGCTCTTTAGTCCTCAGTACTGCTCTGGATATTGGTGAAACATTCCTATATATACATCAGAAGCACTAGGCAGTTGAAAGCTTTAAGGGCTAAGATTCACAAAACAGTTTATTTATTATTAATAGTCTTAGGACACTTTGAAAAAATACTAATACTCTGCCCTTGGGCATCCTTATGATATTCACTTGTAAATTACACAGATCTTTGTGCTCTTACTTATTTTTCCTACCAAAACACTACTTAGCATAACAATCTCTCCTGCATATGTTTTACAAAACAATCTCCTGTCTTTTTTCATGATGCTGGACAGACTCCCTGAAGAACTGCTCATCTAAATATAATGACAAAATTAATTTGATTCTTATTTTTTTAAGAGTAGGTAATTTTTTTCATATTTTTGCAGATTATGTAATCTAACATTAGTTAGCACTTTTTAATTCAAACATGTATTTTTAAACATTTTTATGTTCGGAGTGTATGAAAAAAGACAAAAATGGTGATGTTATATAGTATATTTTCCTATTTTGATGTTACACACTTGAATGCTTTACACCTTAGCACTGCTTTTTGTAATAGACAAGCAAGCAAAGAGCTTTGCTTGCTTGCCTCTTGTTTCCAAAAGTTCACTCCATGATTCAGTTACTTTAATCTTTTAGATGTACAAATATTTATTATGCTGCCGTCTTTTTACCTTCACATTAATATTCAGACACAGAATGAAAAACCTTCTAAAATGCAGTTTCTGGGTTGATCCATATCATTTACTTTAGCTGAGCTCTCTTGGGTTTTTTTTTGTAAGAAAAGTGTATATGGTCCCATATGGGTTTAATGCAGACACTTTTTGAAACATTGTTCTACCTAATACTACAGGAGGACTGCCATAATACAAAATCGAAACAAGACGTTTAGAAAAACCTAACTTTCTTTTCATCTTGTTTGCAAAAGATAAAACACTGGTTAAAAACCTAGGCTTGTTGCATTTAATGTTTTTGTTTTTAAGGATTATACACTAATAGAGTATCACAATCTCAGTGCCAATTATTGGTGAGAACATGACAAGCAATTTTTTGTGTTAATGAATAAAGTTTTAAGCAGTCTTCCTGTCATATTGATGTCTCATAAATATAATGTTCCTGAATTCTTATTCCTTTCACTGCCCACTCAACAAGGGGCATATCTCCTTATTGAATTGACAAAGTTAAGACAAAATTGGATTTCTGCTGTGGATTTGTAGTACATGTTGAAAGAATTTTAGAGATTTGGAGATCTTCTTGCTCTGCCACCTCTCTGCTTCATGAGAGTGGTGCCTTGGAAGTCACCGCTAGGCATGGGCAGGGATCAGGGCTTCCATTTGACCAAATGGTTGTCTTGTGCTTCTCAGTCATCTGCTTCCCTTTTCATCATTGCTCAGTAGTCAGGCCCTCGCTGGTTTAGGAGCAGTTTGATACAGTGAAAAGCAGTTACCTCATTTTGGGGAAAACCCTGGTGGTGCTTGAGGCCAGTTTTGCTTCTTCATTTAACTTGGAGCACACTCACTAGTGATTCTGTTTCTGGGTGGGACTTACAGTCTGAGGGCCTTCTGAGTCCTGTAATGGCCTGCAGTGTGTGCCCAAGGGAATCCATCACTCTTTCCTTCAAGCTCAACACATTAATTGAAAAGCTTTCCTGTTCCAGAAGCATTTGTAAGTTTACTGTCCAATGCAGTATCCTCCATTGTTGTGGGAAGGCACATCCTCTGCCCTTCTTTAGTTTTAATGCCATGGCAATTTTTAAAGGGAACAAATATCTGAGAAGAAAATGGCACATGTGCACTGTAGTAAGTAATCTTTAACTAAGCTAGGGAAATGCTTGTGCTGCTGTGCCTCTGCTTTTGCATATATGCAAGTTGTCCAGGCTTTTGAACCACTTGCTATGATCATGATACTTGAAAGTTGTTTATTTAGTTTTCTAATCTATACTTTTCAGATAGGCCACTCATGCTGTTGCTTTTAGTATGAAATTTAAAATAACTATGCAAATGCATATTATTTATGAGTGAAAAATTAAAGGCTAAGAGGCATACAAATATTTCTCTGGGTTTATGTAATATGTTGGTGTGTTCTATAGATTTGAAATCAACTTTGTCTTTCCTTTTGCATAAAGTCACAAAGATAGTTTTCTGTGTGCATTTTATAGTATCACACCATATTCAAAATTTGACTCTTGGTGATGTCATAAGGTGTGGGGACATACAGTAATTAAGATTGACTGTAGGTACTGTTAGAGTTTTCAGTGTGTTAGTGCAAAATTTACTGTAAATTTTTTTATAAAAATTGTTTATGAGATGAAAACATAGAAATAAACACACTAAGCACTTAGAGTGTTTGGATAATGCTGATACAAATTACATGTTTATCTAACGGAGCAAATTCTTTTCCAAGTGTTGTCCTTGACGTGTTTTTTTTTTTTAAATCCTTGGGCTATAGTTCATTAATTTGTGCTAAAAATGTACTGAGCTGAATATGAACCATTAAAGAAAGTGAAAATGCATTCAACAGCTAGTGTGATAACTCAATATTCTTTCAAATGATCTTTGATGATCAGTTTCATAGGAAGAAAAAGGAAGAATATTAAGAATTTAAAGATCAGCCTATTTCAGCCAATTTGTCTTTAATGTTAGTATTGCCACTGTTTTGAAATGGTGGTCACCAAGTGAAAACTTGCAGTGTATTACTGCTTTTCTAAGAGTTGTCAAGGTTTTATTTGTTACTGTTCTGTTGATGGTGCTATTCTGATTTCATAGGATTATTTTTGTTAGAAATGATTCTTTGTTTATTTGTGACCATTGATAATAGATGTTTATTTGGGTGTGATGCATATGTTTAAATAGATTCTAACACTTCAGTAACAGTAGAACGTCAGTACTTGATTGTTATTTAAACTGAAATTAGATTATTAACCATTATTAAAGATAATTTATAAATAATACAGTATTTATAGCTTTTTCGCTAACACATTGGATTTTTTAAATGAGAACAGAACTATCTGCCAAAGGAGACAGTTATTCTAATTTTATAGATAGCCTATTGCGTAGCAGTTAGACAGTGGAAATATCACAATTCATTATTTCAATATCTGAGTGACCAACATGATTGCATTTCTGTTTGTTGGTAAACACAGGCTTGATGCTTCTATTATGGCCTAGCACAAATTTTTTGTAGGTGAAAAATGATGGCCTAATTTTTATCTGTGAGAAATTTATGACCCTGAGATTTGCTCAGTTGGTCAGAGCATGGTGATAATAACAGAAAGTTTGTGGGTTCAAGCTCTTTATGGGTCATTCATTTAAGAGTTGGACTTGATTCTTCTGAGTCCATTCCACCTCAGCATATTCTGTGATCTGGAAATATTTATGTTTTGTTAAACTTTACCAAGTTAGATAAGAGTCACTTCAAAACAAAACTAAAAAGTGTTCTCAAAAAGACTTTACATACTTGGGCAGCCAAATAGCCGCTCTTTACATTTTTTTGTTGCTTGTCTCCTTGCACTCCAAGTTTCAGTTCCTGAGTGAATGAAGTCTCTTGCAGGAAGAAATTTGCAGTTAGAGGAGATGGAGTGATCATTCTGTCCATGAAGCATAAAGTACTTGGTTGTGGTCTTTGTACTAATCACTGGGGTAAAGTTCCTGTCCATTTTCTTTCTGTAGTAGCTGCTTGATAAAAAATCTTGATGTTAATTTGCATTCAAAAAAAAAATTCCTTCCCGCAGTAGATAGAATCTGAAGAAATCACCCCTAATTGTTACAATCTATGCCTTCTTTCTGCACAGCTTTCTCTGGAAATCCCAACAAAACTAAGTAGAGAAAGTTCTGAAATCTTAACACTTTTTAAATTGTAGAGACATAGGAGTCTTAATGTATTAAGACTCTACATTGACAAGTTGGTTTATTTTTCAGATGCAAATATGGGCCTTTGCATGTGCTGAATGTGCACTTTATTGTATTGAGGCATAGAAAATGCACATCGTAGCTCAGTCACTTCTGTAGACCTGCCAAGAGTGGAGGGTGAATTGGAGGGTGAATAATCCTAGATACAAGTGTGGCATTCAATGTTCATTCAGAAAGATGTAGAATATGCAAACAAAATGTTTAGTTAAAGGAGAGTTGAGTGTATTGCCACTGTGGCAGGAGATGGTGATAGTTTTTCACCTGAAGCATGCTCATGGCCTTTAATTTTTCACTTGGTTAGTAACAAAAACATGAATTATGCATGGCACAGTAGATCACTGGAAGGAAGCAGTGTAGTATGATGGTCTGCTGAGGGTGACACTTTTGGGCTCTGGCTATTGGCATCCTGACTGAGTTCATTCTTCTCTAAAATCATGTTGGAAAATTGAAATGGAGCACTAAAAGGACTGTGAAAGTGCTCGATACTGTAAAATGCTGTGGGGAAGCCATACTGTGTTCTTGCTGGCAAGTGTTCAGACTGTTTCTTGAAGCTACCAAAATCTTCATTCCTAAGCACTTGCAGTTGTGTGACTTACCCAATTTCATTTCTATTCCAAAATTTTGAAAAAGATGTGTAACAACCAGTAGAGCAGATGAAACAATGCAGATTTTATTTGGCATTATGGGCATGAATCCAGCAATATATCAATGATCACAAGGAAGTTGAAATTTTTTTATCAGATAACTTCTTGGTCACATTGAATCATTTTCTTTAGATTTTCCCCTGCAGTATTATGCTGGTAAGGATGTATTGTATCCTCTATATGGTTTTCAGTGAAATTTTAATAATTTATCAAAAATGAAACGTATCTTGCATAGTGCCTAATATCTATTTATTTCAATCTTTCAGATATGAAAAGATCTAGACCAGAAATAGTTTGCTTACATGTTTATATTTTACTCAGATGTTGGAAAAGAGCTTTGAAGACAATTTCATTGCTTTGTGTCTCCAATTTGACGAGCAGCCCGACTTTGTTTCCTTCAGTTCTTAAAGAAAAAATGATACTGCTTATATAACACCCTGTCTGAAACTCCATGTAGAAGGATCTGCCATGAAGTAGGTGTTTTAATAAGCATGCAGTAGTAGAAGGGTCAGGGACTAAGCAGTGAATAAAAGTCAAAACTCAAAATGAGGTGTCTTTCCTGTTTAGCACTGGGCAGTGATAGATACTGATAATGTTTGATTAATGAGCAGCAGACTTGCACTGGGTGGAAACATCTGTAAGAAATGATTTAGTATTTCAAAGGTATTGGAAGCTTACTGTATCTTGTAGATTCAACTGTGTGTGCCTGAATAAAATAAATGAGATGCAACATGTGAAAAATGAAAACACATTACTTGTAAAGGATGTGTCACAAGCAGGGTATTTTTGTTCAAGTACACTTTGTCACTTTGGGGATTTTTAATGTTGGTCTGAATACAAATCATTTAACTGGCTCATAAAATCAACCTAGTTGGAATTCTTGCATCTATCATTGAGACAGAAATGAGGGTTAAACTTAATATGCTGGAACATCCCTTAAATTTTTGCATTTGGCATCATACACAGCTGTTCCAACTGTGCATGTGAATAGTAGGAATTCTCCTAGCAATATAATAGGAGTGAAAAATGTATTGATGCACTTTTAACATTGAAATTAGGAAAATTAATTCATTTGTAGCACCATTAAAAGGTAGTGTCATTAAAGTTGGTTACATTTCCTGTAAATATGTCTATGAACCAATGTCTGATTCTCTTCTCCCTACTCAAGCTGTGTTTGAAAATGAACAATGACTTATGGATGGAGATTTTACTTTTGTGTACTTGCAGTTTAGTCTTGTAGTTGCTGGGTGGCCTTTTGGCCTGCCTTTGGTTTATAAAGTGCCTTACTGTGTGCTGCGTGTCCGCGGTTGTCGATCCGATGTCAGGTCCCTCGCTTCTGTTCAGAGCTGCCGTGGAGCTGGGAGCACGGAGAGCTAATGATGGTGCAGACTCACCTCCATCAAACTGTGCTGCGTGCTCAGACAAGCTGGAGTGCCCTGACTCCAGGATTAGAGAAAACTGCCTTTTCTCTTCCTTTGGAAATAGGAAAGGTGGGATGGTGCAAATGTAGTCTGCTCTCCAAATTTCTCCTCTTATGCTGGGTCAGTGACTGTGGAACACTTCTCTGTAATGGGTAATGTTTGGAAATTCTGATATATGCTGTTCTGTAAATCTACACCTGTCAAGTGTATATACCTTATCCACTTTTTTATTTTTCTGTTCTAATTCAGTAGACAGCTAAAATATTTTTCTTCTTGGGATTCACCACTGATTATTTATATGTGTATAAATGCCAGTCAAAAAATACATGTTTTTATGTTGTGGAAAAGAAGTATAACCTGATAAAGGTCTTAATAAAGGTGTGCCAATTTTTTGTAAAATTGGATGATGCACTGCAATGTCCCTTGAACCTAAATTTACGCTGATTTGGTCAGTATAAATTACTGATTTGTGTAATTTAGTACTGAATGGCAAAAACATATTTAGTTACTTAGGGTCAAAATTGTTTATCAGAAGTTTTGTTTAAGATCTTTTTTGATAGATTCTATTCATAGCATTTGATCTGTTCTTCATCTTGTTTTGATCTTACAGGGTCCAATATAGTGGGAGTTAAAGAGTAGAAAAAACCATCTTTATCTTAAATTCTTTTTCATATTATATCTGAAATAGAAAGAAAAGGAAATTATTCTTGTCCTTGGACTGTGCCTCCAGCCAGTTCTGTAGAGTCCTTAAGTAATGTCATAGCTTTGAGGTAGAAGGTTCTCTTGTTCGTGGAGAGGTTGGCTCATCCTCTCATCAGGCCCTAGAAGTTACTTTTCTAAGATGTACTAGACAGTTAAAGCTATTATGAAAGTGGAGGGCATCAGGTTTCACTGTCACTGGATTTCATAAAACAGAGCTCCAGCAGTGACAGCTCCCTCTCTTTAATGTGGAAGCCACAAACTGACTACTTTAAAGGAGTGACCTTTCAACCTACAAACTGAATGGAGTTAGAGCAGCTTGCCAACTATGAGGTTTTGGTAGCATCTCTGCAGCAGATGTTGGCCTAGAGAACATATGGATCAACAGCTGGATACTAACTCCTCTGAGCACCCTCACGATCCTGACCCATTTGTATTTACAGAGGGAAAGGGGAAAAAAAACCCAAATCCAAACCAATCGAATCTAAAGAAGTAGATAATTAGAATTTATAGTGAGGCTACATGGATGTTGCAATAATTTAGTCTAGCAGCCAAATTGAAACTTCAGAAGCAGAAGCTGTCAAAAGCATTGTTAATGTGATAATTTCTGCACTGAAGAATCTGGATCCAGATTCTTTGGTCAGGCAGCTAAGTCTATAAGCAGTGAAGCATGGAAGAGATCAGATCTGCTGCAAGCCTATTTACAGGCTTCTTTTGTAAGTATGCAGAAAGCCAGGCATGATATTTTCCCCTTCCCTTGTTGTCCACCAATTTCACAAGAAAATCATAGTACACCTGTAGTTAATACATCTTTTAATGTCCTTTTTCACTGTTTTGTTTAGTGATTACTTGCAGCTTCTGAATTAAACTGGCTTGCTGTGTTGCAGATGAGCTCTAAAATGCACTGAATTAAGGTTATGGTTAAGGACGATACTCTTTAATGCAGTCGGATTTTTACATGCAACGTTTCATTTTTTTCTTCTTTTTTTCTTCAATATCTTTGTAAAAAAATGTACAGTGAAATCTGCAAGTTTTTGATGTGTATTATTACACTATATTTACAGTAAGTTTGATGCCTGGCCCTTTGTATGTATGCGGAAATAGAAAATGGAAAAGGAAAATGTTATCATGGCTTTTCCTTGCAGTTCTGAGCAGGAACCACACAAAATACACTATCACTGCTCTCAGGAGTGCCAGAACTGTGCTACTACTACTTCATGGCATATCATCTTTTCTAAGCACTAAATACAACTATTTAATCATCCCCATTTTGTGGTAGAGACCTTTTCTTAATGGCACAAAATAACTTCAATGGTTGTGGAATAGGCAAACAAAAATCAAGACTACTCAAAGTTGAAAAGACAAGTTCATTCTCCAGCTGTAGGTCTGGAAGTTCAGTCTTTGTTGCTAAGACTCTGCAGACAACAAAAATTGTCCCAAGACCAACTTCTGGTTAGGTGACTTAGAAGATGAAGCAGGAGAATAGGAAAAGAAAAGCCTGGTTTAAGCAAATTTATGCTTGCTTGATATAACTAGCAGACCAAAGGATCATTTCACATCCTCTCTCTCCAGTTTGTCAGAATTCAATTCAAAAAATGGATTACCTTTCCTCATTATGTGTGCATCTGTGAACGTGTTAGAAAAGGACTCTGTCAAGGGTTGGTGCCGCTGCTCTTTCAGTTACATCAGTGCATGAGGGGAAGGAGCAGCACCACACGTAGGTAAGGATTTGAATCCATTGTTAAAGTTCCATGTATTTTGCATAGAACAAGCCCAGCTCATTAATCAAGACAGGTTTCCTGGTAAATACTTAAATAATTTGGAAAATCTGTGGTTGAACATATTGGAGCTGTTTCTCATATTGCATTTAAAGAATAATAGGGCCTGGTTGCAAATGCAGTGTGTACAAAGGAAAAAATTTTACAAGGACAAAAAAGTATTCTTAAATTTTGAGATTATTGTTCACTATTTAAAAAAAACAAAACAGTTCATGAATTGATTCATGTATCTAAAAATGTGTTTTTAGGATTTGTTTTATGGTGCCTCTTGAAGCTTCTACCACTGTAGAATCTATTTGTATGTTTTATTGGCATTTTTAAATTTGAAAACAGATTCAGGACTTAGTGCTTCAAATGCATATTGAAATGACTGACTAAATGTAAGGATCCATCCTTAAGCCAGGAGTTATTCACAAGGTAAGTAGTATTCACAGATGCTGAAATATACTTAGCAGTCATCTTAGTGGCTGTGTTACACACCAGGGATATGCAAAAGTCCTGTACTCAAGCCACTGTTACTTTGAAAGGCAGTTTGATTTGGGGTCCTTTAGCTGTCGTTGTTTTCCAGTGCAGTGAAACTTTGATAATAAACTACCATATGCAAGAATCATAAACTAATGCTGCAAGATAAAGTTCATTTCTGCCATTGTGCGCTTTTAAAATCCTGTGCTATATTTGCTCATGTTCTTCAGCTGGGATGGAAGTGTATCTATAACAGTATGACTAATTATCTTTGCATGCATTTATCACTAAATAAACTTCACACAAGACAGCAAGATTGTTTACTTAAGCAGTATAATACTGGGAATGGAAGATAGCTCTAGAACATAGGATTGCATTGCCAGAATGGCACTATTTATTAAGCTATGATAACGCTAATGTTCCTTTTTGATGTATAGCATGTGTGACTTCAGCTGAACTTGTAGAGAGCCTTAAGGATGTTTCATTGAACATTTAGTATGGCAGCAAGCCAGAATACATTTAGCCTAAACCCAGATGACAGGTTGGTAATGAGGTAGTGATTGATGACCACTGCTTCCATATGAAAACCTGCTTGATATGCTAGGGGGGAAATGCGTTGCTAGCTCTTTTTATTTCATTCCCTCTGTATTAGTTATTCTTACTATAGAGGAATAGCATTGGCTGCTGGTTATTCAATCCTGGTTTTACTTTTGGATGAGAATTGAGTACTCAGCTGACATTGTAGAAACACAGCCTGATGGCTACATTTATATATATTTCAAATTCCAATTTCAGTGGATTTTTATTGTCAAAAATAACTGCAATTATATCACTTATGAAGCTGCCTATAATGTTATTACCTACCTCTGTAATTTTACAAGTCTTTATGATTCACTTTCTGTGCCATCTAAATGGCATTGCTTTCTCTTCTGATATCAAAAGAGAAACTTGGACTAAAGGTTGTAACACATGGCTCAGACAAACAGGCCTAAACAAAAGACTGCTGATTTCTTTGCCTAGTCCTGTTGAATGCTTCTATGTAAAGAGACTGCTTATTCAGATGAGGGGCAAACTGTGGTTCTGTGCACTAAGAAGGGTATTTAAGCCATGTCCTTCAGCCAGATTCCTGCCTGATGTCTGGATTAGCAGTAAGAGTTAGGAGGAGGCAGCAGAGGCCTGTGGGGGTTATAGCCATAGCTGTACCCAGTCAGACAGAGTGGATATTAGATGTCCCCAAAGCTGGAGGATAACTAATGGGATCACATTAAGGCCTGGTTAGAAATCACCCAGGGATGCAGCAAAGGGCACTAGGGCAGCATAAATATCTAATGTCAAAAGACACTCATTATTAGTATTTTCCCAGGCAGAGTGACTTTTGGTCAGGAAGGGGTGAAGAAGCTTGTCACCCTGACCAGAGTGACATTGCACTTACTCAGAGCAAAAATATGAGCAACAAGAATTAGGATCAGTGGTAGAATCAAAAGCCAGAATAAGGAGGTCGCAAAGCAGGGCTGGGGCAGTTTCTTCCCCTGCTGCTTCCAGAGATTTAAGGGAATTTTTCATGTTCTCTAGGGGTGAAGGGACTGACTTTTCAATAAGGAACAATGCAATATTAGAATGGCAGAATTTTGGGGCGAACATGAGTTGGACCCAAATGAGGGAGTGGGTCCAAGAGCATGCAAGGTAATAGCTAAAGTGATCAGTAATGCCTCTGGGTAAAAGAGAGGGTTCTTGTGGAATTGCAGTAGCCTACAGGCGCAAAGGAAAGGGATAGGCGGTCCTGTTATCGTGTGCTGAGAGAAAGGATGGCCACAACGCAGGGCTGGATTCAGATATGTAGAGCAGAAGTTCATCTCTATAGGCACAAATGGGAAATTGATATGACAAGAATCATCATTTGGTCTATCTAGGCCATTTAACTTCCACAAAATTAACATTTTTTTCTTACTAAACTATACCTCTCTGATGTTTTTATTCTTCTTGTGGCTTTCACTTTTACACTTGTGTGCCATCTTTTTTCCAAACCTCTGTTTATTGCATAGTAAGCTCTTTATGGAACTCTGGTCTTTTTCTGTTTGGAAGGTACCCACATCCTGCATGTTCAGTACCAGAAATTAATACCTTTTAACTTCAATATATAATTCATTTGAACTTTCCATTCATTTGGCACTTCTGTTCCATAAATTCCTGTATATAGTGGTAGCATCCCCAGGCAGGCATCCTGTTAGTCGCAGAATTTGTCAATTCGAGTTTGAGTGAAAAAACTGCTTTCTTTTGAATATTTTGAGTGAGTTTGTCAAATGTTCACGCCTATAAACTGTTCCTAATTGAGACAACCACAGTTTGTTGTTCACTGACCAGTGACAAGATGGAGCAGGTCCATTGATTTTTACCCTCTTCCTCGAAAGACCTTAATTTTAACAAATAGTGGCAAGTGAGGACATAGTCTTTTGGTGGAGATTAATGGCCATATGGTGTTGTTGCTTATACACTGGAAAGCTTAGTTATTTACTGTAAAATCTGACTCAAAATTCTATACGCAAATGAGAAACTCCTACTTGGTTTGTTTCCATAACAACACACAAAACAACATCAATCACTTATAGTAGAGCTCCACACTCCATAATTAGGGATGCAGTTTTAAGAAGTGTGGGAGGAGTTCTGTAAAGTGTTTTTATGTTAAAAACAACATTAAGCCTTGTTCCCACAAAAGCTTGTGCACAAACTTCACTTAACAGAATTTAATTAATTCCATTGGCATTTATGGCTGTCTCCACAGCTCTGATGCAGTGTCTGGAGTGACTACGCGTGCCCTGCTCTGTCGTGTCTGAATGACTGGAGTATGAGCAAGGTTTCCTTGAAGGCAAGCTTGCCTTTTGTATAGGGAGCTAATGTGGGGTTTACCCCGACAGAGTCGCAGCTGACCACTTTACCCTACCAGGCATGTGGATTTCAGTATGAGAGAAAATGCTTGCAGTGTGACAAGTTGTAATACTGGAGGAAAGTGATATCAAGAAAAAACTTCTTAAAGCAATTTATGTAGAAAGAAAAATTATAAAATTTGCTGTATATCTTTTTAATATAGAATTTAAGCCAGTAGGACATCTACCACATATGGTATTTTTCACTAATATCAGGAGTATTCATATCTGATCTGGTGAATACTCTCCACGCCGTCTTCGTTAGTGCAGTCAAGGACAGATACTGCCATATAAAGCTGTTACAACATCATAACACCTGCAGTGAGGCAGTCCCACAGCCCCACTGATGCCTTGCAGTAATCTCCAGATTGGAACAGTTCAACATCAAATGCAAAGTATTACTTCTCCATTCTACTTACTACTTGGCTAGAAAATGGCGAGGATTGTGTGCATTTGGATTTTTTTGTGTTGTTTGTTAGTGTTTAGGGGCTTTTGTTGTTTGGTTTTTTAAAAATACACATTATCTATATTTTAAAGAACCAACAAAACATGCTTTGAGTTCTCCTGGCATTTTTGAGGCAATAACTAAGTTGTAAGAAAACATTTTCTCTGAAGCATCTTGTAGCTGACAAATCCCTGGGCCCTTAGGCAAGCAGTGTTTGAGTCTTGTTGCTTTCAGCTGCTCCAGAGACAACACGTGATGAGTGCCTGGGAAGGAAAGGCTGAAGGGGAAAACCCTGAACAAAATGAGGGACAGTTAANGAGAGAAGACAATAGTAGAGAAATGGGAGACAAGAATTTCTGTAATGAAATGGAACTGAAAAAATTTAAGAAAATAGAAAAAGTAGATAGAATACATAAACTGGGGAAAAAAGGTGAATTGGGGAAATAAAAGCAGAAAGGCATGAGATTATCCATAAAGATGATAAAAATGGGAAGGACTAAAATAAAACAGAAGCTCATATACTTGTTCTGGCCACATTTTCATTTGATAACCTAAATGTCAGCTTTCTCTTTAAAGAGGAAGAACAGCTGAATGGAATACATGTTTTACTGAATTTTGGTCCTTTCTGTCCTCCATAAAATATTAATTGTCATTTATACCAAATAAGTAAGATCTAAAAGTTTTTTTTAAAAAAGTATTTACATGAAGACTTCTCCTGACTTGTTAGCTGTAATAAGTTAAAAGTTGGAGAAACATGTATATTCTGAGGATTTTTACACCAGTTTTGATTATGTTTCTTATTCATCTCAAAGAATAAGCATATTGTTATGTCAGTGAATATATTATAGGATTTAAAAAAAAAAACCCATACATAATTTAATTGTAGCTAAGGTTACTAGGTGACAGGTAAGAGAAGCCATATAATTAGACACGTCCAAAAAAAGTCAAATAATGGAAAGTAGTAATCCTGAAGGGAGGTTGCCATTGTCTCAGCTGACACCAAATGACCATCTCATTCAAATGTGCCCTTCATTAAGGAGTCACCTCCCGTGTGGCATCTGCAGCTGAGCTCTCGCTACTCCGTGTGGAGTCGGTGGAAACAGGGAGACTTCTAACGAAGTGTGAATCTTGATTTGCTCTCTGAATATCCCCTTGGCAGCATATTATTCCTTGTTTTTTAGTATTGGCAATCGCATGTTTTCCCCAAAGACACAGCTAGTAGCTGCCCGCTGATATGTGTGAGTCTTTCTACCTGTGTCAAGCCTGTACAGGCATTGGCAAAATAGCTATGATGTGGCACAGCCTGTAGATGGAATCCCTCTCCTTAAAGCAAGCAAGAAAAATAGTTGCAAAACCAAGCATTTTACAATAATTATTAGATGTCAGGGGCTCAATTCCTGTCTCTAGTAAATGAGGAGCTCTCCCAGTCCACAAGGCCTTTCTAAGATCATGGAGTGGCCTTTCTAGGCCATTGCTCCCTTCTGTCAGCACCTTGGATAATTCCTGTGCAGGGCACAGGTGGTCTGAGTTCCTCCAGTGCTCCAGCTGCAGGATAAGTGTTCAGACAATGCTTGCACTGGCATGGTTGGAGGCAGGAAGTAGTCTGCATGCTTCCCACACCAGAAGAGTTCTAGCTTGAAGATTCACTCTTCAAGCCTTTTAAAATCCTGGTGTGTGAGTTGCCCAAGAGCCGTCACAACCTTGCTTCTATTGTATGGTCCTCAGCAAATCATTTACATTTCTTTGCACATCTGTAAAAGGCAGGAATAAATGTTGATCTCTTATCTGGGTTCTGGATATTTTGAGGATTGACTGTTAGTGTAGCACCTTGCAAATAGAAAGTGCTACAAACAGTAAGAGCTATTTGTTACTCTTGGTATCAAAATAACTCATGCAGCCAAGCGTAGAGTATGGCTTGCTGTCTGCCTACCTGATTTGCATTCCTACAGGCAGTGAAAATAGGAAGGGGTTGCTGTAATATCAATACCTGCATTCTATAAATTTTATGGCTTTGCTGTATGGTCAGAAATTCTGCGATATATCTGCTATACATTTAATTACAAGGCTTCAGAAATTTTAAATATTATGTTTTCTTCCTCTTTTCTTCAATGTCACAACCGCATTCCATTTATGGCATCTTTCTCGTGGCTTCATTTGCTGAATGTGTAGTTCTGTTAATTTCTTCCCTGGTGTTTAGTTGGATGTATGATTTGCCTTTTATTAGTAAATGTTCCCCATTCTGTACAATTTTGCAATTAGGAATTTTGGTTTCAGCCCAGTGTTCTAAACTATCTGTGTAAATGATTAAATTAATAGATAAGTAAATAATAAATGGTTCCTCAATAATAATACCTTTTGATCTGGCAAAGACTGCATTTAGAAGCTGTTTCACTTCTTGCCCCTTCAACAGTTTTATACTCAGATATTCTGAAATGTAGCTTAATTAATTATTTTTTTCCTGAGCTACGAGTCTCTGAAAATGGCTTTTTTCTTTTCTGTTAAGTCGATGATAGAGATGAGCATGGGAAAAAAAAAATAAAAAAAGTTGTCTGACATATAAATTCATATCTGCTCAGCATTTGATTTCAGGCTCAAGAGTTACTGTAATCGTAGTCTCTCCCTCCAAAATTTGGAGGGCATGAGCTTTTGGAAAGATGTGTACTTAAAGGTATGGAGCTGTATTTGTGCATATGCTTGGTCATTGACATGTGCAGGGTTAATGAACTTTCATCCCACATGCTATACCTTCAACATGCAGATTTAATTTTGCATTTGAATGCATAAGTGAATACTTGTTTTCTATTTATATGTGTACTATAATCAGAAATAAAGTATGCAGAATCAGAGGTAGACTTTGTTTTAGCAGATGATTCTGTTTATCTGAGTCCTTCTCTTCAACTGCTGTTGTTACTAAGGTTAATTAAAGTAATTCTACGTCTAATTTTATATGTAAAGCAAAACTAATTTATAATTTAAAATACTTGTGTAAAAGGCTTGGTTCCGTATAACTGATTTGGTTATGCTGTACCTCTGAAAGGTAATTTTATCAATAGGGCAGTGAATATACAAATCAAGTAGTTTTTTCATCTATGTGGTGGAATTTTTGCATGGACTTTTAGGAAGCTCCAGCATTGATCAGTATCAGTTGTAACCTGTTATAAAATGACATGAGAGATAGAATTACTGTTGTTGCATGTCGCAAACCTCCACAACTGCAGATAGTGATGTTTGAGAAGTTGTTTTTAAATTGTAACAACTGAAATCATCTGTGAATAGAGGAAAATAGTATTCATTTTTTGATTTAGAGTTGTTGTCCTTATCCTACACTCTGATTTTACAAGATTATTGAGTCATTTTGTTGAATAAAGCAAGCCCAATTCCATCGTTTACTCAGAAAGGGACTGTGAGTAGCAAGATATGCTATCTAAAAAAATGTATATGTGGTACTAATTAGAAGGATGGAAAGAGGTTTTGCAGAGAAGACATTTCAGAAATTAGCTCTTGACCCTTGTGTGAGATCTATGTTTTCTAGTTTTCCATGTCTGAGCTTTGTTTCTTTGTAGTGTGGGTGGAGGGAGAAGGGGTCAGATTCCTGGTACACTGCCACTGGCTCAGAGAGCTCTGTAACTGACAGAAACACACCCGCTGTTGAATTTCTCTGTTCTGTGAGTGTCTGGTACCTATGCCCTGATAGGGAGTACTTTTCTTTTACCTAACTGTAGTAGTGGATTTTTTAAATCCCAGATGAAAAACTCAGAAATCTTTCCATGGCTTAGGACCTCAACCAGGGCATATTTCATGGAATCGTGAAATAATTGGAAAGGACCTTTGGCGATGGTCTACTGTAGCCCCTAGCTCAAAGCAGGGTCGGCTGGAGCAGGTTGCCTAGGACCATATCCACTTTTGAACATCTTTGAATACGTAAGACTGCTTGCTCTGAAAGTCTCCTGGCACTCCTGAGGTTCTTTTCCTCCGCATCAGTAACGTAGAGATCTTTTGGCAGACAAGGGCTGGGTCCCAAAGGTACTCAGGCCCAAATCACTCAGAGTACTTAGGTGCACATCTAGGAAGGGGTTTGTTTGAGCTCCTGTAGTCAGTTTGGTGTGTAACACCTGTAACCCTGTTACAGTTAATGTCGTATTTCTACAGGGAACCTTTTTCAAAACTTGATTTTATTGTGAGTGTTTTCACAAATGTGTCTGACCTTCAATACCCAACATGCCTACAAACCCCTGCTAGGATTTTCTTCTGGCACTTGGGTAGTCACAGAAAATTTCCAATTAAGTTTCTACATGGGTTTCTGTGTTCAAAAATTTTTGTACTAATGTGAAAGCAAGCAAGTTTTTTTTCTTTTGATTTTCTGTATTTTCATTTCAGCTCTAAACAACATGCTATCTGGGGTTTTATTTTATAATTGTGTATAATTATGTTATTATATCAATTTTTTTACTACTGTCAGAAGCTTTTAAAAAAAGGTTGATGCTTTTTAAAAATTCAGTTTTACTATTAGAATATTACACCGATGAGTTGTTCCTCCCTTATGCTTTGCACGACCGTAATTTCTGGTAAGGCTAGTTAGATGGAATGTAGCAATTTTTTAACATAAAGAAATTGGATATCATATCTGCTTTCCCGATTTATTGATTAGCCCAGGAAAGTTTGATAGCTAACTGAGGGTTTCCAAACTGTCAGAATATTCAGTGACAAGTTGATGTTGACGTAATTGAAGTTGAATGTATTAATTTTGTCTTCGTGATCTAGAAATCAATACATTTTAATACTGACTTTGTTCTGGGCTGGATCCAAAGCACAGTGAAGGGCCGAATGCTATGAATGACTAAACTTTTTCTTTAATTGTGCAGCTCTCAGCCGTTTCAGACAGTGGTGAGCATATCAAGTAGGTAGGTCTGCTTATGGACAGAGAGCAAAAGGTTTCTTGACAGTGCGCCGAGGTTATTTGTGTAAAAAAAAAAAAAATGGAATAGTTAAAATTAGCTTAGTCTGTGTTTATATGTCAGCATTATAGCATATCTTCAAAGCCTTTGGCAGTTTTGAACAGAAGTTACCTTTTAGTTCAAAACAGAACAGCAAATTAATTTAATTCCAAAGATCCCCAAACAGTCTTTGTTTCAATTAGCTTGTTTTTGTGACTCTCACAGAAATCTATTTTCAGTTTTCTTCTGATGGATTAATAGAAAAGCTGCATTTACAAGATCTGTCAAATTCTACATTTGACAAGAAATTAAATCTGTTTTAAAAAGAAAGAATAGCAGAAGATTCATCTTAGATTTGTTCTAGTGCCATTGGATTTAGGCACTTGAAACCAATTTCAAGAGCAAATTTTACATACAACAGAAACCTGTAAGCAAAATTGAAAGTGCTGTTTAGGATTCATAGAGGAACAAAATTCATACTCCATCTCCGATATAATTTGTCTTGAGGTTTATGAAGTAATTTTTCATTGGATTATAATATTTAAAGTAATTAAAGATACAATTTGCTATTTAATAAACAATGTGCTTTGTAACTTCATTAAAGAAGCTGCCTTTCTTAATTGTAATGGTCCAAAAGGTTGTCAGTGAACTGTACATTAACTGCAGAGATAATAATGATTTTATATGCTAATAATTTTTAAATTAATAACTCATGTAGTTTTTCAGCCACACAAGGAAAATAATTTACATTCTTAAAGCTTACTTTGGTATTAACCACTTTACTTGGGGAGAGTGGATATCCTTGTATAAAATGCTCATTTGTTTAACATTAGCACTAATGCAAGCATGTAGGACCCACTGGTGTGAAAGGATTAAAAACAGCAGCATTAGACAAGCATGAACATTTCAGAGAGAAATCCTTGTTAGAAGGACCTATTGTGACTGTGAAACTTGATTTTCTATTTATTGATCTTGTTTTTGTTAACGTTTGAAACTGTTCAGAGAGAATCTTCCTATTGTATACTGCAAATACAAAAATGTGCACCGATCAGGCATTAAGGATTCATGCTCACTCCCAGGTAGATCTGTGTGCCTTGGATGAGTTTAGCATGGGCTGGATGCCTTTTTAGAGGAAACATATGCTCCCTTGGGAGTGTTTGCATCATCACTCAGATAATTTGAGAAGTCTCATTTTAACTTTCTGACATCTCTGTCATATCTCTTCATGGATGTAAAGGGATATATAGTCCTACCTCACTGATGCTTTATCACAAAAAATTTTTGCTTAAAATAAGTATAAATCTCCCATTTTGAATGTTTTACTTCCCCACCAAGAGAATAAATTTAAGAGGAGGAAGAAGCTTCTATGCATGCCTGTGCAGGTATCTGCACATACAAGCCAAGTACCTAACCCATGATCTTCAGTGTGTCACTGTTGGACACACAAGGACACACACGGACACTCTTTGATGAAGAAGGCTAAACACTATTTATTAAAACATCTGTCTCTAAATTTATAGTATTTCTGCACAGACCAGGGATTGGAGGAGAAGGTGGACACCTCTCCCATCCTGTTGGTCAAGACAACTGTCCATCAGTTGTTTTTTACTCCAAGAGAAAGGATGTAAACAACCTCATCTTAACATAAACATGTTTCTAATTATAACATTCACGTGTGAGAAAGAACTACGAACTATGAAAAACATTGAGTTAAAAAGTGCATCAGAAAAACTGAAAAATCAGGGTGACAATCAGTGTCCATGTTTCACTTCATATTCCTGCAGGTCATCAAGGAGGCCTTTGGAGATGTGCACCACCATTTCTCTGTCTGTTTTCTAGATAGTAACCTTTCAGCATCTGAGGTTCAACTGCGCTGTATTTTTGACCCAAAGTCTCAGATTTAGTGCCCTATCATCCGTATGGGAAATGCCCAAGGAAAACGCAGGCACTTGATGCTAATGGTATAAAAAGTTAATAAAGGCACTCTGTCTTTAAGTGAAATTGTATATGAAATGCCACATATGCTGTTCTTGAGAAAGATTAAGATTTAAGTAATAGATAAAAAAAACTGTAGACAATTTATGAGTTCCTTCTGTTATTTACACTTATTCAGAACAGTATTTGGTCGAAGCATGAACTTGCTTAGTTATTTCCAAATGGAAAAGTATGAAGGAGTAGTTATGCAGTAGCTGTAGTGTTTCTGAGCTGATCTACCTGTGTAGGAGAGTATCAATTTAACAGGATATTTACATGAAACTCCTTGCTGCAGCTGCTTTTAAAAGGAAAGGCAGATAAATATATGCTTAATGATAGGGACATTGATGTGTAGGGGGTAAATGACCTGAGTGAGAATGCTTATTGACCCTCCAGCATGTTACAAGAGCATCGTATTTGTTGCAGGGTATTCTATATTGACAGTGTGTGACAATCTGAGAAGATAAAGCCTCTGATGACACATACTTATTATTCACCTGCAATTATAAAACTCTGTGTGGTTTTTTTTCATAATTCATAGTGAACACTGGAGCATAATCATATTGAAAGTGTCTCTTCAGAATGTTGCTTTAAAGAAATGAGTAAGAAAATCTTCTCAAATGTTTTGATAGATGATTCATGGCGCTGAAACTGCTGATGAGGAGCCAATATAGCCAAGTCTATAAATATGCAGTTACGAGAACTCTGGAAACATGAATTCTGGTAGTGTGACAGATTCCAAAAGCACTTTTTTTACTGGAGTAGGTTTCTAAAGTTGCTCTCTTCCTGTTCTACATTCAGATGCCGTTGTCTAATTAGGCTAATTGGCTGGCAAATTTGCCAGCTTTTAAATAAAATTAGTTTGGAGGTGAGAGAACAAATACCATCAGAAACGTGATTTATTCTTTCTTTCCATAATAATTGTTTCTTTTTAACTGAGCAGAGCTAGCCTTTATTATTTCCAGGGAATTTGTTTCATTTACTGTATATGACACATTTCCAGAAGAAATTAATATTGGCAGCCTATTACTAAACCTTTAAGCAAAGTAATCATAACAGAGAGACTGACCTCCACCTTACCTGGCAGTCATGGATAAAGCTCTAGCAAATAACAGTTACCTGATGTTATTTTAACAAATTCAGCTTGCCTTAAGTCAGTACATGTGCGTTTTCCTGTGTTTCTCATTGCTTCTGAAGATCCAAAATACATTGAGGGTAATGAGAATGAATGATAGCTTAGATGTGTTCTTTCCTTGAACTGCTGGTTGTATTAAATCCACAGCTCCTGTGCAGACCTACAAATCCATAACATCCGTTTCAGATGAATTTGGAAACAGAGGGCTGCATTCTTTTATTCTTGGTGCAGAGATTAAAATTGATCACAGCAGACACAAGGGAGCTGATTTGAGTATCACAGCTCAATGTGGTTAACTGGGATAGTGCACAGCTCCTGTACTCCTTAACTGTGCACACACAGGTTACAAATATTATTGATTGCCAGGGTCAGGGGAGGCTGCAGGGAGGTTATGTTGCATGATGCTATTTGGTAATTTTTAAGGGACAAGAGCTATGAACTCTCATAGCATCTGGGACAGTTACAGTTTAAACCTGACAAATGGAGATTTATGTTTGTGTGAGCTGGCAAAGTCCTTCAGGTAGAAATAATAAATGGAAATTTGATAGGATGGAGTTTTTTTTATTATAGGTCAAATATTGTGCTGTAGAAAAATAATTTTTAAAAGAAATTTAATTATTACCTTTTCATCAGAAATCATGGATGATAGGTTTTCAGTTGTAGATCTGTGTTGCAGGATAATAAATAATGTTTAGAAGTCTTTTTTTGAGGCATCATTTTAAAATACGTGAAGAGATGGTTTACCTGATGTGATTGAAAAATGCAGTGTAGGTGAATGATACCATAGTAATTACTGAATATGTTTTATAGTATCTTTTTGTTCTTTCATGTGGACAAAACCAGTATATAAATATGCTAAGATTTAAGATGAGGCAATATAATACATTAGCAAAGAACTGGAAAAAAAATTGTTTCCTATATTGAAATTTCACATAGAGTGCTAATTACTCATTAGCTTTTGGAAGACCTTGCTGAATTACATTGATGACTTCTACATATGGGAAAAAAAAAAAAGATGAATCCTTGTAATGTTTTAAAAATACGAATGACCAGAAAATCCTGTATTTTGCAATTACTTAGCATGTGGGATTTTCTTCCTGAAGGAGTAAGTTTATACAAATATTTCATCTGGATCCAGTTATACAAGGTGCAAAGCTGTGATTGACTCAGCCTATTGTTTCATAGTCACTATATTAAAACAGAATGGGAGCTATGGAAGTAGTGTGCAGCAGAGGGTAGTTGTGGGTTTAAGACAAATGGCTGTAGTTAGATATTTCTATGATTCTTTACTGGTCTCTTCCATCAGATTTAGGAAACAATATTGCAAAAATCAGTGTTTAGAGTTGCAACACAGATACCACTTATTGGCTGTTGTATTCCTAATATATCAAAACCACAGGTTGATTTTAGGTAGTGTAAGCTGATGTCTCAATATACCTCATTGCAACTTCATTGCTGTACAGTACCCAAGGTCTGACAAAGGTGTTATTCCAGAATATTAATGACTTAATTACTCCTCCTATATTTCTGTCGGGTGATTTGCTGCCTTTGGTGGGTTTTTTTAGCTGTTGCTTTGTGATAGTGTAGAGGCTTAGTATTTATTTTTCTTCATGATGCCAACTAAGTATTTGTGATTTTTTTTTTTTTGTGAATGTTTATCATCAGTTTTACTCTCATTTTATCCATTCCCTGTGTATGTATTGTATGTAGCCTCTATTGATCCAGTTTTTCAAGATTTCTTCCCATGTTTTGAAATGAAAAATTATTATGAAGATATCTTTTCTGTGCTAACATTTGCTTTTCTCTTTATAAATATTCATTTGCTTAGATTATTTCAATATGCCACCATGTCTGCTTAAAAACAGGACGTATTAGACAGTTAAGTTATAATGAGTCTGCTTGAAGAAAGATATTGTTTCCATTGCAAACATGGTAGTGTTTTCTGCTTTCTTTTCAGGAGTCTGTTACTCCCAGTCTCACAATCCAGTTTATTTTGCTTTCACTTCCACATATTTGGATTTTCTGTACTGGATAAAAAATCACTTTACTGTGACATACGGTTTCTGAGATGATAGATTTTTTTTTTTGTGTCGTTCAAGTTACTGATAGGCAGTTCCTGAGGAAGTGATCTTGCTTTGGGGCCACTCAGCACTGTTTTCTGAACACAAGTAAGCGCTGGGACCAGTTTCTGTTCCTCTAGAGTGGTGCAGCAGGGTGTATCACCCTGGGAAATATCTCAGGGCTGGTGTCTGGAGGAAGTACAGCCCCCCCATCTTTCCTTTGGCAGGCTACTGCTAGGAACAAACTTGTAGAAGGAAAAGGGAAAGGAACTGACAACATTAGCATGTCAGATCTGAAACTTCAGCCTTCCTGGTTTAAGAATGCTTCTGCAAAGTGATAGCTCAAGTCCATGGTGGGAAGTGACCAAATTCCTGTCAGGACTAAAATCCAGTTTAGTCCTATTGTTAGCAGACTGGAGCAAACTCTGCTCCTGGGTGAAATGACACATTCTTACGGTAGAGATGGATTGGACTCAGACTGCTAAATGCATTTTCGCTAGTGACCTTTTCAAATTTGTCGCCAGTAATAATAAATGTTGCCAAGATGACTTAAGAAAGGTTTGCAGCAATATTCCACTTTATTTTTTACAGCAGATGTTTCTTCAGTTACTCTGTATTACAATTTACAGAACTCTTATGTTCTACAAATCAAGATTCATAGCAAACTGTTTCAGTGCTTTAAGTCCTGCAATAAACAACACCAGGCAGAACAGAACCAGAGGGAAGGTAAGCAGACATCTGCATTCATCCTTCTCTGTGATAAGGCTTGCTTCATGGTGATCTTCACATTTCAGCAAGTTCATTCACCAGAGCTACCACCTAACTTCCTAACATCCTCAACTTGATTACTTCAAATATGGGGAGCATTAAGTATCAGTTTCCAAATACAGAAGAAAGACTAGAATTACCATCTGTTTCTTAATTTTGAAATCTGTATGTTTGTACAACCCAGTATCACTTCTTCTGGTGTGTCCTTTAAAGAATTATGTTTTAAAAACACTTAGTGATACTGTATGCTTCAGTACTGAGGCATGCATTTTAAAAGAGTGCTTTTAGAGGATAAGGGCTCAAAATGTTGAGTTCAAAATCTCATGAGTTGTAGAATAAATAGTGAGATAATGAGATTTGAAAAATTAGTACCTAATATCTCCAGGTCTTTGTTTTATCATCTTGAAACACTGATGTTTTTAATTAAAATATAGTCTTTCAATCCTACTTGAGTGTTGCCATATTAAAATTCAAAGCACATGTCCAAAAAGTTGACCATAATAAAATTAAAACCAGCAATTAAGACTAGAGTTAGGCTGTAGAGGGTACACTGAAGCCTTGAGTAAGGCTGGACTGATTACAATAAAATCAAATGGGGGGTGAAGTCTGTATCTGATGGGGCTAATGAGTTATGGTTCATCTTCAGACGCTTTGATCTGATCATGGGATCACTAAATGTGATGAGGGCAGACCACAAGGCTGCAATGTTTTGTATTCCATGCTCAGGCAGACAACACTGATTGTGTTGTCATAATCCTGATTTCCATCACTCTCATGGATTGATTCTGAACTCTGCCTGTCACTCCCATCTGCATTTTCTGATGTCTAACTCATGTGAATTTTGGCTACCTCTAAACTGGGCTTGGAAAATTGATACTCAAAGAGAAATTGAATTATAAGAGCAAATTTAGTTCTAAATAATCTGACTCCCTCACTCCTATTATTTCCTTACCATTTGCAAGAGTTCAGGTACTTGTCTCTGTGTCTAATTTAGCAACCAATGTATGAGAACTACAGACTGCATTGCTTCCAGGTTCAGCTACTTACTCAGATGTTTTTAAAAGCCATGGTATGGATGTAGCTGCTTGATTTAGAATGCACTGCAGCAATTGTGTATGGCCCATGCTGGTAGATGTGAAGGGTGTTTTCACATATGCTGTACACATTCTAACTTGAGGGTAAGAGAAGGCTAACCCTAGTGTAGTTCTTTTACTTTTTCCCCTTTACTTTTAATTTTCTATGAATGAGGCCTTTAGCCATCGTTAGGGAGTAACTCCTAAAAACCTTGCAAGCATATCTCTTCCAAAGAAAATAAATCATTAATAAAAACTACAGAAAAGAAGGAGAAAGTATTACAAAATTAATCTACCAGACTTACAGAGAAAACAAATTTGAAGGAGCCACCTGCTGTGGAGATGAGGCAGTAATCTCAACAGCAGGAAATAAAGGGAGAGAGGGAGAAAATGCAAAGGCATAGACATTAAAAAAGTTATTAAAATACTTATGTCCATCAACATACATATCAAACAAAAAAAAATCGGCCACCTAGAAAACATACTCTATTGAACGTCACAATGGGAAGTAACAGAGCTGTCCCCATAAAAAAAAATCTATAGCAAAATGGGAGAGATTCTTTACAAATACGAGCCTCAAAAGTGTTTAGTGGAGTACTAATCACTAATGGATTAACCTTGAGAAGAGCTGAGCACTTGCTGAGTATTTGCAACTTTTCTGAAAGACTAGATGCCCAGTATCAAACCTTTAAAAATGTAGAGAAAGTTACTCTCTAGATACCAATGGTTGTCTGTTCCATGCATGGTGCATGAGTTGTAGTGGTGTGTTTCGTTTAATCAGCTCTGGGGCACAGCTTAAGTACTATATTTGGATTATGCATTTCAATATAGTTCACTTCCAAATTGTGCAGTATTGACCCATGGACAGCAATGTTAGCAGTATGGATGAGAGTGAATGTGGCTCTTAGACACAAATAGGTAGAGCATATCCCACTGCATACAAGTAGTTTTTATCATGTCTAGGTAAAACTATAAATTTGACAGTTATGAAAGTTTACAGTTTCAGTGTTATCCTTTAAGAAAATAATATATTTAAAACTCATGGTTCAATTTATACGTATCATGGATTGTATGACATTAAATAAAACTGCTTTAAATACATAGATTGTGATCTCCAGTTCCCCAGCCCACAAAAGAAACTTGTTCAAGAAGATCAGAGCATTCAGAAATATTAAAGTAATGGTTATGTGCTTGGGTTTTACAGTGTGCCATGTACCTTTGTAGTCACAGTCTAACCATATGGTACCTGTAGCTGTAAGTCTCTGTGAAATGTCATCAGATGTGCTACATCTGAAATATTTTTGTATGGACACACAAGGAGCAAATGAGAACACTCAGTGTGTAAAAAGGCAGGCACATGGGACAAAATGCTGCTTTTCTGTTAATTCAAAAGGACTGTTTCAGAAGACAAATGGTGGATTTAGAGTTTACCTTCAGAGGGAAATTACCTTAGCTCTGTATCTACTTTAGTGTATCCTTTTAAGAAAATTAAAGAAAAGAATATAAACAAACTTTGTTAATAAAAATAATTTATCAGAAAATGTTACTTCCTCCATAAAATTTGCATCAGTCTCTGGCCATCAGTCTTCCATGGCTCCTTTCTTCAGGACACGTGAAAGAGCACAGCCTTTTCCTGGCCAGAGGTGCAGAACTGCTGCTGCAGAATCTGTGCTGTCTCCTTGCCAGGCTGTGCTCAAGTTTCTTATGCTGAATAGCAGAAGCAGGCTGGAGCTCAGCTTGTCTGGGCTCGGCCTCTTGGATATTATTTCAGATTATTTGCATTGCCACCAGAGCAGATATGCAGAAAATCAATTCCATGTTTCTTCTCTCCAGTTTTGTAAGGGATTCATGGATTTTTCTCCTCAGTAATATAAAGGCTTTCCACCCAATCCTAGGATTTTCTGTAATGGAGACAGTGAAGGACAGAAGAATTTATTCCTTGTAAATGTGATTTTTAAAAATGATTTAACTCTGAAACAGAAGCATGGAGATGGTAAAAAGGTGGAAAGATGTCCTTGCCCTCTAACTTTGTAGCTCCAGATGTGTAAGGCAAGAGAACATGAAATAATCCATAGATTGGTGAATGGGTTTTGATGTTTGACTTCCTTGTTTTAAAAGTTAGAAAAAGGAATGTGCATAGCCAGTCAATCACATTTTGTTTCTTTTTGATTGAATTTGGATAAAATTATGAATGCAATGTCTTTTCAAAGCAAATTTGAAAATTCAATATAAAAAAATGTACAAAGTGTCTTTACTTTTAAAAAGCAGCGAATGGTATTTTCAAACAGATTGCATACACCAGCAAAATTCAGTATTATCACAATTAAAAATGAAGGCAACAAAACTTTTCAGTGTTTGGTGTGGGGAAAATGAGAAAAAAACCCAACACTCTAGTTAGTTTTGTCCCTGTAGGTTCCTGTATGTTTACCTTTCACCTTCAGCTCCTTTTTATTTTTTTGTTTGGATATATGTTTTTAGTCAGCTGCCAGTGAAAACTACATTTGACCCTTATCAAGGACGAGAGCTTATTTTGTGATCAAAATCAAAATAATTTAAGATCAGTTGAGAAGTTCACTTGAAACTGCAAATTTGCCCAACCATGTCAAATTTAAGTAATCCAAACAGTAAGTTCAGGCTCAGAAGCATAGCTATTGCTGAGGAGAGGGGATTTGATCAAAATAGGAGATAGATATGTAGTGCCTGTACTTGCTTTAGTTTCCCTTTCCAGATCAGGCTCATAGTTACAGTAGTAGCAGACTTGGCTGATTGATGTGTTGACATGCCTGGATTTATTTGGTGCAGCAGCCAAGTGGACTTGGTGCCCTGCTCTGCAGGCCAATCCCTTACATTGTGTATGCATCGCTCTGGTACGTTGCCTTGTGCATCTGACAAATTTACTCTAATCATTTAGCAATTCATATCTCAACTGGACTAGGGAATGGTATCTAAATTTTCTTTAAAAGGAAACAATAGACTTGAGACTGTACATGAAGAAAACTGATATTCATCAGTATTGTGAGAACAGAGAGTACAAGATCTTAATAGGAGGCAGATGATATTTTTGCTAATACATATGTGCACGTATGTATTAATATGTATATATAAAAGATATAAAAATGGGAAGTTAAAGTCTGTGTTATCCAAAGCCACTATTATAGTGGTTAAGGACTTTGGAAAATATATGGTGTGTCATTCATGGGAGAGACTTTGGTGCTGAGGAATTGCACACTGGAGGAGGAATTGTGGGGCTCAAGTGAAGGAAAGAAGCAAAGAGAGTAGTTATGCCTACTGAGAGATAGCTGGAACATCTGGAGATGGAAGGCAGAGCACAGCAAACCGGAGGGTCAGGAATGAAGATGAATTGCTTTCTCTGCTGCACCTGACCCAGATTGGGACTGTCTAGGTTAGATTTTGCAAAGCTGAACTAGATCTGTCATGCAAGCTGTTATTTTCACAATGTTTCTACTTCCTCTATTCTTAGTAAATGCAGTTTTCCACAGCCCATGAGGCTTCATTGCGTGGTTTGGGTATCAGTTGCTTCAGAAGCTTGTTCGCTGGCATCAGCAAGCAAAGGAGCTGAGACTTCAGGAAGCCCAGGGCCGTGGCTGCAGAAGCTGAGGGGCTCAGCATAGCCCTCTGCTTGTGTAAGAGTGTGCAGAGGCCATCCAAACACCACCAGGGAGCTGCCTGTCTGAGCTGCCTCCTTTTGCTTGCCTTTCAGAAGAGTTGTTCTTCAGTGCAGGGGAAGGAAATCATTGTTATCACTGGATTTTGATACAGATTATTTAAAAACAGGAGATGTGGGATAGTGATAGATTGTTTCAGAACATGAAATAGCAAATAATAAATAAAAAATATTTTTAGATGGCTTGCAAGTGGATTTGGAGAACAGAGAACTGACTTACTTGGCTTCAGCCTAAAAGCTAGGGAAAAGACCTTATATTTTTCTAAGCATTTTTTTCTTGGGTGGCTCTTGGCTATTTTGTACTTGTGTGTGAATTCCTTTTTTTCTGAAGGATCTCTCTGATTTATCTTCAAAGAGTATTTCTCTTGGTTCATTATTTTGA
Organism: Polioptila caerulea; assembly: GCA_013397295.1. Taxonomy (NCBI): domain Eukaryota; kingdom Metazoa; phylum Chordata; class Aves; order Passeriformes; family Certhiidae; genus Polioptila; species Polioptila caerulea. The sequence continues at coordinate 1,041,047 of VYXF01001329.1, forward strand.
CCTAAATTGTTTCTTTCATAGGTGACTGGGTTTTTTTAAAATTTTATTTCTTCTCTAAAATCATTTGCTCAAAACTGCATTTTTCCTCTACAGCTATTTTTTCGTTAAATATTCTCTCTCCCAAGAGGCTGTTGGCTATTTATCAATATTTGATCTCTCTGTAAAGCATACTTCTGTGGGGTGGATGTTTATTATGAAATGCTGTCTCTAAAGTGAATCTTATCTGTTCTTGATCTCTTTCTCTGTCTGCCTCAGTCTGCCCCTTTCTTAGCTTGCTTAGTAGCTTGAAGAAGTACAAAATCTCTCTATTTTAACAAGTCATTACAGTAGCAAATACTGGACAGCAAAAGGAGATCCATCAGAAGCCAATACAATACAATGTGCAGCAGATGCTTAACAAAGAGCTTCAATTTGTGCTGTTTATAAGCATAAAAGAAGAAATCCCCTGCATTTCCATCAAATGTAAATATCACAAAACTGTTTTTCAGGGAGTTTTCAGCAAAATGAAAATAGTAAAATAAACAGCAGATAATGCCATGTATTTTGACTACCTCTTTGGCAGTTGTTTGGTCACACCAGCCAGGCTAAACATTATTGAACCAAACGCATTCTTAATCCAATTCCTTTGATTTCAGTGATGCCAGACTAGTGATGAATCTGGACAAAGAACATAGCAACACTTCCTTTATTATGCTCTTTATACTTCAGCCTATGGGAGCTAAAGTACTGATCTGTTAGAGGCAAAATAGTTTTTGTTAGGAGATGATAAAAGCAGCAAAAAATAAGTGGAAAAAATATTTTCAGGGTTTCTCTTTGGGTTTGAATGGAGATACATATTAGGTGGAAAGGAAATTATCTTTAATGCAGGCTGCATATCCCACTAATGACAAGAGTGTTTCTCCCAAGAGTAAACGGAGGCGTCTGAGTTGGTTTATGGATATCTCAGTAGAAATGGTTGCATTCCTCTGTCCTCTGCCTGCAGTCACTGAGAGCTTTTTCTGAGGTACTCTTCTTGCCATAGATGATTTTCCAATATATACAGAGAGGAGAATTTATGCCCTTTTAAAAATAGTTTTTTTAATGCATTTTACATATTGTACTTTCAATAGTACTGAGTATTTCTGGCAGCCTCTTAAGATATCCATTATTCAATAGCTGAAATTCCAGTCTATCCAGAAAGTACAGCATTCAAAGGTCTTGAAGTTCAGGACGTGCTAGTATTTTCTTAACCTCATTTTTCTCAATATCCAACTATAGATCAGTGTTGGTTTCCAAGTCAGGTGTTTAGCAATTGAGTCGTTATTTTTCTTTATAAATAGAGATCAAATTTCAGGATTTTTTTGTTTGCTTTTTGGCTTGTAAGCATTTTGAATTCATTGAGAGTATATTTGTTTTGCTTCACTGAAACTAATAAATCTAAAAAGGTATTTTATTTTTCTAGTATTATAGTAAGTTCATTCAGAGTTCTAGAGGTTCAAAAAACTTCCTTCATGTAAGTAACTCACAAAAAAGTACTAAGTTTTCTCATCACGTATTTCTGGTTGTATGCTATAGTGAGACAGATTTTTGTTGCTTAATTAATATAAAAAGACCCCAAACCTTCCCTATTTGAAAAAGTGCTCCTCAGCATGCAATTCTGCATTATTGTAGGTGCGAAAATTATGTTATTAGGGTTTTCCAGACCAGTATGTGTCAAAGAGGAGTAATATTACTCTGCTGCCGCCCATGCCTGAGAATGGAGGGAACACAGATTGCTTTGTATGCTCCAGTTCTTCCTGCTTGCTCTGAGGATTCCTCAGTGCTAGCGTGTTTTCTCAGAAAAATTGTTGACATTTACTCCATTTCAGTATGTAATTATTAATTAGCATACTTTTGATAATATTATGGGGTTTTACATGTAAATATGAAAGTTGAGACTATTGAAAATACCCTGATTGCATTCGCATGAATAAAATGGCTTAACTGGTGTGTCAGCTGAACTGGCTTTTTGTGCTGTCCAACCATTCATACCAAAATGAGATTATGTTCTTTGGTAATTGGAAGATGCTTTTTGCTGCTTTCTTTTAACTGAAAGGTATTTGGTGCTATTAATAGTTATGAGGTAAATCTTTGTATCCTACAGGTTCTGTCTAAATGTGTGCTTTTAATAACTAGGAATAAATGTCAGCCAATCAGTACTTCAAGGTTTTGAGAAAGTAATCAAGAATGGCAGAAAAATGATGGCATACAAATGCTCACAGATCAGACCTGTAGCGCTGCCATTTGTCCTCTCCCCTCATCATTTAGGCTGTTTGTTACTGCCTCATTTGTATTATCTGCTTTTGCACCCTGTTCTCTCTAATCCCTTGCCCTGCATTTCGAGTTATACGAGTACACACATTGTCCAGGAACCTGATTTTTAGGTGCCTGTACTATTAAACAATCACCAGTTACATAAGCTGCAGACTACAAATGTGGTCATTTGCAATATACTTTTTGAAACATCTAAGGGTTTGTAAAAGTTTTTGTATTGACAGTGTTTTTGAGATTATGTGTGTAATTCAAAATATATGTTTGTTGCTAAAATTTCCTGTGTAATACTGATGTGCCATAAAATATCTATTTCAGGTTTGCCAGAACCGAACAGAGACAGTATATTCCAAGGACTGAGAATGAGTCAAGGATTCTACACATCTAAAGACTTCTTACCTTTGGTAGCAATGGCAAGTAAACCAGGTGTGTGGTACTATGTTCTTGTTGTAATAGCATTCAATGAGTCATTAGCAGTTATTATTTTATCAAACATTCTGGCTACAAAGCAGCACGTCCAGTTACAAAGTACCTGCCACTGAATGTGTCTGGGACAGCGTTTTCTCTTGGTGAGTGGCAACCTCAGGAGTGTGGTCAGGAAAGTTAGTCCCAGAAATTATAAACTGAATAATCATATATACAAAGCTAAACTTATGGAATATAATTGCCCCTAGTAAGTTATATTTGTTATTTTGAATGATAGTCAAAAGATGACATAAGCTTCTCCTTTGTATAAAGCATCTAGTGAAAAAAATATATATAAGATGGTTTGAAAAAATCTACTATTAAAAAAGGTGTTTCTGACTTATATAAGCAGCTGATTTGTAGATTGTTGATAAATTCTTTTACTTGATCCTACGTCATGTGCTGCAGGTTTTGCAGACACGTTTAAATCAGCACTAGTTCCTTACCCAATGACCTTAGTCTAAGACTCAGGACAACAGGAGTATGACAGGAGTTAATGAGAAAGTGCTCAGTTCATAGGCAGCAAATGCAGCTTTGTTTTATGGTTTCACATCTTTCTTTGAGCACAGAGATAGCTGCATTTGCTCCCTGAGGAGTACAGATGCTTTCAGTGTCCCTGAATAGGAACTTATAAGCCCCAAATATGTGATTTCTATGCCACATTTCTTCATAGTCTAGATTCCCTAGACAAAAAAGAAATTAATGTATGTTTTTCTTTTTACTTAGGACAGAATGTGGTGTTTTACATATGACTTAATATAAATTGCTTTATTTACAAACTGATTTTCATTTCTGCATTCAGAAATTTCTTTTAGCATCATATAGGATTGCCTGCTTATTTAGTAGATTTTCTGAAACACTTTTGAGGAATATATATTCTGTGGCAGATTATCCTGCTTATAAAAGTAAAGTTTATTGCCCCATTTGATGCAAAATATTTCAGAAGTGAAATTCTCCATCCCATCTGTCCCATCTCTTTGCTGTTTCCATCAAATGCTTATTTCAGTCTGTTTTCTTAAGCTCAAAGTAATCTTAAATGATTTGGGAGAAAAGGGTTTTCTTTTTGAAGACAGAGATGTTTAAAAATAAAACAGATTGAGAATATGCAGAGCAACACATTCGTAGATTAACAAAGGAAAAGTAAATTCTGCAAAACAATCCTCTCTTGAAACAATTTCACTAAAAATACTCTTTAGAATTCTGAGAAGATAGGTAGCAGTTGTGTGCTGTAAATCACCTGCCTGCATGAGGATCTATATACGGTGATCTACATATTTCAGTGTAGTTCTCTTGATTTGCTAGCATATGTGATAAAATGTGGGGGTTTTTTAATATTAAGTCTACAATGGGAAAAAAGATGAACTTGGAAGAACTAACCTTTTCTGATTGACAGTAATAGATAGCTCTTTGGTGTTGTCTGTTAATTAACATGGTCTCTTTTACCTAATTTTCTTAGTGTCTGTCTGTAGCTGTAGCCACCTTTTGCTCTCTAAGGCATGGAATTTTAAAATACATACTACATCCTACTCTATTCTCCTTTTTTCACTGTGACAGTTGTCTAAATAATAGACATAATGGACTTATTCATGGTAAAATACATATTCTGCCTGCTTATTAATTCTGAATGCCACTTGTTAATAAACTTTCCTCCACAAGGGTTTCCCCTCGCAAATACATAGCTGTGAATTTACCTTAGGAGTGTGTTCCCACGAGCACAGCAGGCTGCTCTGACTGATCCCTTCTACACTCATACTCTAATGGCACTCTGAGCTGCCAGCGTCCTCCTTCACTTGTGCCTTTTCCTCTGCTCAATTTGTATGAAGTTCACTAAAAATAAATGAGAAAAGTTTAGAGAGAATTTTAGACTAAGAATCCTATTAAATAAATAGTAAATGTGACACCACAGACATGGGGGGGAATTATAGCATTTGTCATGCATTAAGCATTTTTTCAAATGGAGAGAGAATAGGTGTATTAGGATGTTTCTCACTCTGCTTATATGTCTAAATGAAAAGGATTGTTTACTTCAATAATACTTGTGTTCCACAATTACATGTGAAAATCTACAATAGTAGGATACTTGAGTTAAAGTACAATAGGTAAACGGTCAGCTTCGTGCCTTCTGACTGGAACTGTCCTGGATTCGATGAGAATACAGCTTTGTATTGTTTCTGTCATTATTTTTCAAGTTACAAACATTTGCCTAATCAACAGTTAGTAGTACTTAAACATGTGACAAAGTGCAGTCTCATCCAGGGAGCAGACACAGTTCAGATTTACTTAACTATTTCTTGTTTAATTGAATCATCAAATACAAGCTGTAGATGATAAACACATACCGCTGTCATTTTCTCCATGTAACTTTTTACAAAAGATTTGTAGAAAAGTACCGTAGATTAAACATTTTCTTTCAGTGGAACAGTATTTTTTTCCTTCATGTTCAGCTGATGAATAGCCTCAGAGAATCATGTCACAGCCAGAATAGTGTAAGTGCTTTATAGAAATCTGTGGGGACTGATGTTGGTATACTATTACACAAAACTATAACTATCAGCAACTGGTCATCTTTTTTCTTGTTGTTTTGTTCTGCTTTGGTTTTCATTTGGTTTGGTTTGGTTTGTGGGGTTTTTTGATTTAGCTGGGAGGATAATGAATCAGATGAGAGAGAAACTTACTTTTGAATTAAAAGATCTCACAGTTCTAGTTGCAACCTGACAGGACTCACAATCCTACAAACATGTTGTCATTTAAATTCTTCATCAATAGAAAGATGCAGCTACTTAGGGTACTGACTATGAAATTATGTATATGAGCAGATCTTAAAAGGGAGAATAAAACTCTCTTTCAGTGGAGCAGAATAATTTGATAGTGACACTCCATGCTTGGAAACTGTAAGATGCAATTTTACACTGCTTTGAGTACAAGTACCTTTTGAGCTGTCATGCAGAAATGGTTTCTCTACTTGAAAATGGAGTTTTCCTTTTATCTTCCAGGGATGTGTGGCTGTCACTCTCCGTTGCCATCAATACATGGGACTGTGATTGTACTGGGGGCAGGAGACACTGCTTTTGACTGTGCAACATCTGCTCTGCGCTGCGGAGCTCGTCGTGTGTTTGTGGTCTTCAGGAAGGGATTCACTAATATCAGGGCTGTCCCAGAAGAGGTAAAATTGAATAGCAGCATTTCTGAGAAGGCAGCTTGGTTATTTCTATGTGGCCTGAAAGTGTGCTAGAGGTACTTAACAGACATCTGCTAAAGGTTTTGCTTATAAAAGTGCTCTTAAAATGTATGAATGTTTATTAAAGATCTGAGGCTCACTTTGAATACTCTGCATTTAAATAATTTTTCATTGTTGTATCTGTTTCCTGACAAGTCAGAGAGATGTCTTTGCAAGCAGGGGATGGAATTTTTTGTAAGTTAGGAACTGACCTAAAATTTTCAATCTTGGAATCAAACAGCCATTAAAGTATTGTAGGTGGCTCTTCAGATCATAGTAAGATCCAAGAATGATACCATCTGGCTGTTGTTTAAGGAATCTCAGTGATTCTCACATTGCCTTGTGAGCCTATAAAAGGCTTCCTTGCCTTGCTGTGCCTTTCCTTTCCGCACCTTTCCTTTCCACGCCTTTCCGCACCTTGCCGCGCCTTGCCTTGCCGCGCCTTTCCTTTCCGCACCTTTCCTTTCCGCGCCTTTCCTTTCCTTTCCACGCCTTGCCGCGCCTTTCCGCGCCTTTCCTTTCCGCGCCTTTCCTTTCCGCACCTTTCCTTTCCGCGCCTTTCCTTTCCTTTCCACGCCTTGCCGCGCCTTTCCGCGCCTTTCCTTTCCGCGCCTTTCCTTTCTGCACCTTTCCTTTCCGCACCTTGCCGCGCCTTTCCTTTCCGCGCCTTTCCGCGCCTTGCCGCGCTTTGCCTTGCTTTGCCGCGCCTTGCCGCGCCTTGCCGCGCCTTTCCTTTCCGTGCCTTTCTGCACCTTTCCTTTCCACACCTTTCCTTTCCTTTCTTGTAAGAAAATTATTTACAGTGATTTTGGCTTTGAATAACTCCCAGTGACAGTGAAGCAATGTTATTCATCACTTATTTCAGCATTCAGTTTAGTTTTTAGTTTGGCTTTGCATTTCAGCATTTATCAGGTCATCTGCACATTTTGAAATTATTCTGCTTCCTCAATTTATATGTACTACAGGAGGTTTTCTTCAGATTACTTTTTCTTATTTTGATTGTCTTTTCCTGTTTTCATTTATTTGGTTCATTACACCTTTATAGACTTGAGAAGAGCACACCATCTAATGCATCGTTATCATGAGGTTTATGGTAGTTTGGTTATCTGTTTCAAACCATGGGCACCTTAGATCTTCCAGAAGTGGAATGGAGCTGCAAACAAAGTAATAGAGGGTTTCTTGGTGCATGATTTACTTCTGTTGCACTTCAGTCAAGAGTTCTAGACACAATGAGATTACTGAAGCCGTTGCACAGACTCATGTGCTGTTCAGATTCTTACTATAATCTGAACCAAAATCTTTTGTAAAAGCCTGGGTAAATTTCTGAAAGCTGTCAATGTTTGTACTCATCCAATCATGCAGTGGGCCTTGAAAACAGTAAAATAAAAGTAGCTTCATTTAGTAATGGCCATGATAGAATCATGTCAGGTGGGATATTACATATTCAAAAAAGTTATGTAGAGACAGTCAAATTCTGAAGACGGCAGGGATTCAGAAGATCTTAAGTCTGGATTGTCATTAAGAAAACTGTTCCTTGTACGTGGTAGTCAGCATTTTAATGAAATCATAGTAAACACAAACCAGGGCATGGACTAAGTTAATAGTAGGCCACTTCTTAAAAGACACAGATATTTATGTAAGAGAAATCTTTTGTCCTCAAAGAAATTAAACATATTCAAAGTAAGGGAAAAATGAGAAAATATGGAGAAGTATTTGCCTTGAAAATCTGTCTACTGCCACTGCTTGATTTGATAGCATGAGAGGCTCTGAAGCTGACAGTCTGCATATTGGACACAGCTGATTTCTACTATAGAAGAATCCATGGTAACATCTTGAGTCAAAAAATGTTTTCTGGTTGGTTTGTTTGGGTTTTTTTTTTCCATGAAAATGCAGCATGTTAAAGTTATATATTTTATTGCTTCTACTGTACAGATGGAACTTGCAAAAGAAGAGAAGTGTGAATTTCTGCCTTTCCTCTCTCCTCGGAAAGTTGTTCTTAAGGGTGGACAAATTGTTGCTATGGAATTTGTTCGAACTGAACAAGACAGCGATGGAAACTGGAGAGAGGATGAGGATCAGGTTGTCCGTCTGAAGGCTGATGTGGTGATCAGTGCCTTTGGCTCCATTTTAAGTGACAATGAAGGTAACCCTGACTAATGCAAATGCAGATTGTTCTTTTAGATGCAGCCATGTCCTGTCCTTTGACAATTATGTGAAATGGGTCTTCTGGAGGTTACTCAGCTTGTGATGGCAGGTCCTCTTACAGGAGTTTGTCCTTCAGGTATATCTTTTAGAAAAAGACTTGGGGGTCTGGTAACTAGGCAGTCCTCTGCATATTGCTGTGTAGAGCTGGCACTCAGCATAGAAGTACAGTTCCTCAGCAACAATTTTTCTTCTCAGTGCAAGTGGGATCTCAAAGAAACTCTTGGGAATTTCTTCTGGTCTCATTAATTAACTCTAGAGAAACTCATTATATTACATCTTTAAGCTGAACTGATCTGATCTCTGAAATACCTTTTTTTTTTTTAAGCTAGCAAATTAAACAGGCATTGAAACATTCATTATTCTGGTTCAGCTGGTCTGAGTATTACTTATTTCTTGTGCATATACAAGAGAACTGTGACTTCTCTCTTACAGAATATTTCTTAGTTGCACTTTACAAGATTTAGTCTTAAAAATCAGCAATTACTTAATGCTGTATTAAAGATATGGAAATTGGCACATTGATGACATTTTAGAGATTGGATGAATTGTCTGCATTTAGCAGAGAGATGAACATGAATACAGTTAAAAACATGGGAACTGAATAGCATTCAGACTGTTCTCCTCTTACACTAGGTTAGACTGGAGGAGTTAATGTATCTACATCGAATGTTCCTCAGAAGGTAAAAACACTGACTCAGCAGAAGTCACATGGATAAAATGAGAAGGTCTTCAGCTTGGAGATGGTCATGGAGGTTAGCAGGTTGTGAAACCTTTGTGAACAATGTGCCTGCCTCTCCAGGGCATGGTCATGCCAGCCAATTAACCCACAACACGGGTTGTCATGATCCTTTGGGTATAAATGCTCTCACAGAGGACTTGGCAAGTGCCTCAGATTGCACAAGATCAGAAAGTTTGGTATTCAGAATTTCTTTATGTAATGTATTTTTGTGAATCTTTGCAATCAAGGAAAATGGTAAATCCTAAGTAATGATGTAAGCAGGCTCTAAACGATGTACTTGGCACTCCCTGCTCAACATCCAGTTGTACAGAGTGGTAAAACATCGTGCAATCATGAGAAGAGTCTAAACCCTCTCCTACAGTATGAAGGAAGATCAGTCTGGTATTTTGAGGAACATGTGGAGTGAATGCCAGGAGCAATCCTATCTTGTGTGTCCTACTAATGCTTTGGACATCCGTCCTAGGCTGTCTCTAGACAGTGACTACACCCAGCTGTTTTCAGTGCTCAGTACTGCCTGCAGGCCTGCCACTGCCTCCCTCTCTACAGGAGAGAGCAGACTCCCATTCGGAACTGTATTGCTGTGGAAAGACTCTGTCATTTGTGTGGGTCATATTTCAGGACTCAGTCTAACCTCCAGGAAGCAAGAAGATTTAAGATAAGAGGTTTATTAACTACTCTGATGATGGTGTTGATCAACTGAGAATTTTTGCAGATTTTGTTGGTGTTGTTTTTAAAACCCTGTGTTTAGGTTTTTTGGAAGATTTTCTAGAATCTAATGTGATAAATCAATATTAACCTATGCAATCAATGTATTTTGTTCTGATTCATAGACCCCATGATACAGGAGTGATTCTGTTTTCTCCCACGTTAAAAATTACCTCAATTAAAAGATTGAACTTATTGTGCTGCTTAGCCATAGTGCTGTGCCAGTCTTGTATTTCCTAGGGCGCATTCACAGTCTAAATTAATTGTTGAGAGGTTTTTAAATAGGAACATAAAATGGGAGGGGAACAGTCATGCAGTGAGCTGATCATGAGAGAACAGAGTCGTTTACTTTGGGGGTGAGCAAAACACCTCAGTTTCACACTGTATTTTAGGTGAAACTGCTGTTAGAAGAGCAATCAAATAAAAACGTAAAATTCAAGTAATTTGTTTTGGATGTTGCGAAAGTTAAAAGAAACTAGGACTTGAGTGCATAAAGTGCTTATTTTGAGCATATCATTTCAGTTGCTTTTAAGTCTTTTTTTTTTTTTAAGCTGTCTTAATGAAAGTCAAATTTGCTTTTCACCATTGAGCTGGATTACAACCAAAACTCCAGATTACTTCAGTGTACATAACAAAAAGAAATTAAAAAGAAAAAAAACCAAAGCGACCAAAACATCATCTTAGTGTTGTCTTGTGGTTTTTTGTTTGTGTGGTTGATTGGTTTTTCTAAATGAAGTACACTTCTGTATTCAAGAGATGAAAATATTCAGGTATTCCCCATCAGAAGATGGAGATGAAAATACTTGAGGTACTCAAAACTGGACAATGCCATGAGCAAACTGATTTGACTTGGAACTTGATCTAACTTCGAAGGGAATGGAACAGGCAACCTCCAGAGGGCTCTTCTCATCTCAATTACTCTGTGACTGGGTGACTCAGGTGCAGGTTGAATAAACATGGTAATTGCTGCTCATACAAAGAGCTCTATCAATTGACCTAATTCGTGATTACCTTGGGGAACTGCAAATGCAGTATTGGTATGGGCTAAGGTAGCAGGTTATATCCTATAAAAACTGGTTCTGTTTATACAAGAATAAAGAAAATACTGTCAAAACCAGAGAGATTAAAATTAGACTTAGCCCCAGTTCAACAGTGTTCAGGGCAGCCTTGATGCTCATGTTGGAAAGTTTTATAAGAAGCCATAAGTGTGTGGGTGACTGAGCAGAAATAGCTCATAGGTTAGGAAGTTTTTTCTAGTCTATTATCCTCAACAAGATGTTTCCTATTCTTGCATGGTAACTATTAAGTTGCAACTGAGATTCCATGTGTTCACAATAGGTATTTAGTCTTTTGTTTCGTTAAAATTAAATGCTAATTGTGGTTTTAAGCAACAGTTCTAGTGGTTATTCTTCCTCCTGTTGGGAATCATATAAATGCTTCACTTACTTAAAAAAAATTGACTCCTAGTTTCATTTTACAACAACTCCTGGAGTTGTTTATAGATGAAACAGGGACTGCTAGACTGTTTTAGGAAGGTTACCATTTTACTAAAACCAGGGAAAAAACAGCCCAACAAATTATTCAAATCCAACTACTGCAGATGGACTAAGAAAAATGTTTTAGTTCTTCTTAAAGAAAAATTTTTTTGCAAGTACTAGCTGCTCTATTTTAACTGCAAAGCTTACCAGAGCCTTCAAGCCATCGTAAATGACCCACAAAAATAAAGAGCTGTGAGAGGAATTTTGTACTTTTCCTTTGGATCTTGCTTTTTGCTTAGTTTCCTATTTTTGAGGCTTACAATGTATTAGTGAATTACTGAAATATCTTCTGTCACTATTCCTAATTGCAAGTACTTAAAATACACAATTGCAATCCTGTGTGCTCCCTCCCACTGTGTTCAGCCTCTGCATCCTACTTAACACCAGTCTTGTTGGTTTTAAAGTCTGAACTTTGAATAAACCTTTTCTAACCTATTTCCTTCTGATAAGCCAAGGGGATGATACTTTTGGACTGCAAAATTTTGATACGAATGCCCTTGTTCTATTTTCATGAATTTCCAAGGAGAACCATGGAGAAAGTATGGAAAATGGTGCTCAAAATGCACTACAAAATTCAGTGCAGAACAAAGGACTAAGCCAAGATAGGGGACTAGTAACCTAAGTTTAGTTGGACACTGTTTAGCAGCAGTAAAGAGGAAGAATTCCCATGTAACCAGGACACTGAATCTTAGCATAACAATGGCTGTTTTATTTTCTTGAAACAGTAAAAAAGATAAACGAAAAAATACCCAAGCAAAATCCAAGTACTGCCTTTGTAGAAAAATCCCAGAAATAGTAAGTTATTTGTGAACCAAAATATATTTTATGAAAATGTTGGTAGTAGCTACCTATTGCATCATGACTGAAGGGCAAAACTTTACTTCATAATTCCAGGAATCAGTCACAACTTTCAGATATTTTGCTTTTACTTCTGGTACAACTCTCATCTTTCTTGGAAACTGCAACAGCAAACCCCAGGCTTAATGCTCCCCTAGAACAGTTCAACATACAGTAAAGATAACTTTTCCCAAGTTGTTTACAATTTTATATTTTAACACACGCATAGTTAATTTTTATTTCTACAGCTTGAGAAGCATTTGCTAGGTTACAAAGGAAAAATGTTTGCAGAGCTATGACTTCATAAGTGAATAAGATATTATTTTTCCTTTGATCAAATTTAGAACTCCAAATGGCACAGAAACCAGGAGTTTTGGAACTCGGAAGGACTGTTGTGTTTCTTCATAGAGCCTGCCCAGACAACTTTGACCTCAGAGTACTGAAGCCTTGACTATCTAATGAAAGAGTAAAGGGGGGGAAGAAAGGCTGTGATAGCCCAGCTGGGAATGCCCTGGCATCTCTGCTAGCACAGCATATGCCTCGCACCACCAGGCTTTGAGTCACCAGATTTGTGAAAAAATTGTTATATAAAACTGAAATTTATATACATTCAAATGATTCCTATTGAAATAGGTAGGAGTTTTCCTGCTGAGTCATTTGGAATAGGGCTTTTCTGCACAAATAGGTTTACTGAACAAATTTGAGTGCAGCATTTCTACACTCTGAAATGGTTACCTATTCCCAATATCCAAAAGTGGCTTCATGATGATTTCGAAAGCCCTGTTTACTTAGGGCAGAAATTCTGGTCTTTGATTTGATTGACATCAGACACTTCTGCTTGCTGGTGAGAGACAGACAAGAAACTCAGTAGCAGCTTGCAGCAAGACTCTCTCCCCCATTGTAACTGGGCCCAGCTTTATCCAGTCAAACCCACCTTTTAATCCTGTTCAGGACAGAAGTGGGGTAGAGAATGCTGGAAGCATGATTGTGCCTGCCTTTATTTGCTGGGCATTTAGACTGGGCAGTGTCAGCAGTTAATCTGTTAGTACATGTGACAGCTGCAGTTATACATTTTAGATTAAGAAAGTTACAGTATATTTGTATTTTTTCAGAAGTTATGCTACTATTCACTTTAAAGGAATTCTGTAAGATGGATTTCAGAAATAACATTAATGAGCTACTAAAGCTAAAATTATAGGAACTTACGAAATTGGTTAAACATAAAAACCATTAAACTGTTTATTGAAGCTTCACAGATATACTGCAGCTAATGAGCATTTCTGCTATTTAAATAAGCCCAAATTGAACACACATTACATAGATGCATAATTAGTCATGGCAGTCACACAGAGACTCACTTTTAAAGCTTTATTTGAGGATTCTTTTCCATTTGATTTGTTTTCTTAATTAAAATATTTTTTCTGTATTCACTTATATTTTAATATTGTTTTTGCAAATGCTATAATTTGCTGCTGTGTTTCCATTTGTGTTTGTTTGCTCTGTGAATATAGCGAATTTGGAAAATACATTCAGCACTGTCCTTTTGTTTGGTGTTATTTGTGTTAGCATCACTTGATAGCAATAGAATAATTAAATTGTCTCTTGTCTTTCATCCAGAAGGATCTTTTCAAATGATATATAATATCTCACTAGGCTGGGGAGGATATGGCAGCACAAACACAAGATTGTAGTTTGAATTTTCAAGAGAAAAGATACATTAGTTTTAAACTTTGAAGATTGAAACAGAGGGTGAAGGTTTTTAAAAATACTCTTTACCTCTGTCCCAAATTATGTGCCAAACATTAAATATCTGCTTTGCTTGTTGTTCAGTGTCAAACACTAATTCAGCCAAAAGTTCAAGCTCAGAATTTGCTCCTGGGCTCTCTCTCACCCTTGCTGGGGCAGAGAAGGGACTTCCCTTTCTGAAGACAAAAGTTCTCCCCTTCTTTGTGCAGCTGGTCTAGGAGGTGGTCCCTTCAGCCTCCCAGTTGCAGCAGGTAACAGATCCAAATCATGGGGATGTTAGGAGCTCTTATATAAAATGCTTTTGAAACATGCCCTTTTTGTATATAACCTAAATCTTGGAGATTATAAGAAAGAAAGAAAGAACAGTTGGATACCATGTCAACCTTGCCACCAGGGAAGTGTTCTTTCTCGATTTCAAAAATACTGATCAGGCAGACAAATGGAGGGCTGTTTCAGGTGAAGATATGTTGGGCATTCTCCACACTCAAAAAGCTTTTGGTATAATTATGTCCAGACAGCTATTTTAGAACAAAGCAATCCAAAGAGATTTGAGAAATGTAATAGATACAGGATAGCAGAGGTAATACCCTATTTTTCCACAAGATGAAATAAGTAGTCAGAACTTCCAGTTTTGCGTCATTTCTTTTGAAAAACTACATTTTCAATAGCAAGTTGTCCTGAGACACCTTTTCTGTGGTTCAGTCCTGTCTCAGACAGAAGTTGTCTAATAAATCCCCACTACCAAATCCTGCAGTACCAAGTTTTCCTCTGTTTTTTTCCAAACATGTCTTTACAAGCCTTTTCATATTTAAGTTGTGAGAGCTGTCTAGACCACATGCTGAGATGGTACCACTGCATGCAATAAGTTATCCTATATATGACAAATATAAGATGATCAAAAGCTTTCTTGAAGTACAGACAGTCTGAGGCACAAAGAAAGTTAATATATTGATTTCTGAAGGATTTTTTATAAAATTGCTATCAGCCAACTGTTTCCTTTAAAAAATCCCATGCAAACAGAAATAGCCCAAACCCAAACAAACCAAACCTCTCATTTTCCAGATGAAAAATGTCTCAGTCTGAAGGTTGTGTTCCATGTGATCTATCAATAATTTAGATATTTTTTACAGGAAATAATTTCTTACGGTTTTGAGTTTGTTGCTGCCCCAGTATTATTTTTGTCAACTTAAGCCACATGTATATGCCAGGTGGGAAAGACTGTGCAAGCAATAGGTCTTGCAGATAGATTAAATACTTCTGGTAGAAAATCTGCTGCAGTCTTTCAGCTTAGGACTGTCTTCTCTGACTCAGGCTTCTGAACAAGTTGCAAAAAATTCCTTTGAATTTGAGTCCTCTGGATATGTTTGTAAATGCCAAGGTTGAGGAGGAGAGTGTAGGTGGGGCTAATAGGTGACAATGTTTGTGCCTTGCTTCCTGTTTAATTATTTTGACCCTGATTGTACATAGCCTCCACTTTGAAATATACTTCTAACATATAAGATTTGGAGGTGAAAGGAGACACAGAGCCTTGGATGAAAATGTGATGTGTGGGAGAGCTGTGTTTGAAACTTGCTCTGTACTGAGGTGTGTGCTGGGGCAATACCATGATTTTGCCCTTTGTATTGGAGAAATTTTCATCTTAAACTGGCAGGTTTCTCTTTTATGTTTATGACAGTGCGACTACATCAGTTTAATTGACCTTGGCAATCTGCATCTGCCAATGGTATGTCCCTGAGGGACATTGCAATTTTAACCCGCATTTTATTGTAGAATGTTTGGTTACTGCAGACAAAGCTATATAGCTCCCCCCCACATTTTGATAGATGCCATCAAATTTGCTAAAAAAATTTATTGAAAATATTATTCTCTTCATGAAGCTAATTTGAAGTGCCTTGTGAATATAGTAATTTAAAAAATATTAACAGGACATTTTTTCTGAGCATTTATGTGTATTTAATGACATTTATATAATGCCATGCAGTATAAAAATATTTTTTATTTTTACATCTACATTATTTGGAGGGCAATAATATTTCATGTGGAAAATGCCTATATGTGCTGTTTTCTAGCAGCATGAAAAATATTAAGATCTCTTAATACATGCTCTAAAAAAAATTCAGAAATTGTAGTGAAAAAGATACAAAATATATTGTCTTCTTGTAACCATTTAATTTTGATTGTGATTTTGTGGTTTTATTCTTAATATGTGTAACAAATTTTGAAGTGAGCCTTTTTTCCAGGATGTTCTGAGATTGAATATAAAGTCAGGATGGCTTTGACTTTAATGAGAGATATCCTTCTGAGCACTGAATTTTCTTATTCTTATTGGCGTATATTTGACAGATCTTAGCAACAGTTTTTTTCTTTCTTTTATTAACATATTTGTCATTTATTTAATTACAGTGAGAGAGGCCATGGCACCTATCAAGTTTAACAGATGGGGTCTTCCTGAAGTAGACCCAGAAACTATGCAAACAAGTGAGCCCTGGGTGTTTGCAGGGGGTGACGTTGGTGGTACTGCCAACACTACAGTGGAATCTGTGAACGATGGCAAACAAGCTTCCTGGTACATGCACAGATACATCCAGGTGACTTCTTCAAATTTTTTTTTCTCGTTCCCAGTTTTATCTGCTTCAAGATATTTCTGAAAATAATTTCATTGTGGTTTTGATTAATTTTACAAATTTTGAGAAACTAATACGTAGATGATCTGGTGACTAGAACATTGCACATGCATTCAGCTTGGATCACCTATTAGAGTTTGGATAGATGAACTCGGCTTCCTTACATTATCTTAACACTGAAATTCAAGCAATGTTTTCTTGGCCTCAGCTCTGTGTTCCACTTAAGGGTAGTAAGCTTCCCTGCACAACAAACACTGCGAGCAGAAGCCCTAATTGGGTAATTGGGGAAAAGGAGTGAGCTCCATAAGTATTAAAAAGTAAAATCTTCCAGTAGTGCATAAAGTAAAAATTAACTACTGCCAATGTTGTTACCTGGGGAAGACATTTTTAGTTTACTAACAGTTTACAGAATTCTCAGGTTATCTACACTGGAACCCAGGTTTGCTCTGATGAGACTGATAAACTGTATACAAGAGCTTGACAAAAACGAAACATTGCACAGAGGCAAATAATGCAAAGGAGATTTTACCTGAGAAATGTAAGATGTACAGTCTTGAAAAACCTGGTAACCACATGTGTCCCTTTAGATCTCCTCACATGTTGCTGACTCTGCTCTAATTTTTCTAGTAGAAGAGCACAAAGTCTAGAGGAGCTGAATAGAAGCCTCCTGAGACAGAGACACAGCCTGAAGAACCAACTGACAAGAAGTGTGTTCGTAGTGCAGGGAAGTTTTACGAAACATGATACATGATTCATTCTCCCACATAAAGAGATTTGAACAACTGAAGTTGGGACTGTAACAGCTCAATGTCTTTCTCCCCCATCCATCTGCTCAAAGCCTCTCTGAATGCATGTTTGTGCAATTTCATGCTGTTGGGGTCTGATTTCACTTCCTAAAAATACTTCAACTGAAAGCTTGTTGTTAGTATCTGTGCATATTTTTTCGCACTTGTTCCAAAGCACTGTTTATGTCCTGCCTCCTTAGACCCTATGAAAATGCTGAGTGTGAAACATCTTTAATCCCTGACCTGCTTGCTTAATTTCTCAATGCACAGTGATTTTGGGTATTTGGTAGGGGACACAAGGCATCTCCTCCTTTTTGTCTCCTTATTCAACCTCTTAGAAATACAGGCATCATTTACAAAACCCTCCTTTATAATGTTACTTCCTCCTCAAAGCTTTTTTTTTTTTTTTCCCCGTCTGGAATGTATTTAATACTTTGGAAAAAATCTGAATAGTCATGGCTTGAGAATTAGAATTTTAAATCAAGCAGACTTGTGATATTAGAGCATTTCTGTTACCCTTTGCAGGTTTCAAGGCAGCTTATTCAACCTTGCAGTCTCACCAGGAAGCTAATGGGAAAGCCTTACAGCAATCTTCACAGGAAAGTTTCCAAATGTCAAGTGTCACCTTTCCAGCTGTTAGATGAATGGGTTGCCCAAGGGCATTTATTTGGATGTACAGCCCTTGTAAAATCTGGTTGCTGTGGTGGAAAATGCTGTAATTTGGCAATTTACTTCACCAGTGTTTGGACCTGGTAGAAATTTTAGTGACTGGAAGAGTTTGTTTTTAAAGAAATCGTTTAGAGAAGGATAAGAGAAGGATGGTATTGCCCTGCTGTTTTTAGGGACAGGTGCCTGCCTTTGTGCTCGTGTGTGTGCACATGCACTCCATTCACAGCTGAACTGTGTTCTGGAAACTTCCAAAAGCAAATGAAAAAATACTTACACACCACTTTACTTTCTCTCTGCAGTGAGACTCTAAAGCAGGCAACCATCCTGTGAATTGAGTGTCTGAATCAAGTAAACATTAAATTTTAAATAAATGCACTAATACTGTCTGTGTTTCATTTAAGGAGTAGGTAGCCAGTTTCAAAACCAGTGACTGTCTGAGCACCAGGCTCTGTAAATGATCCAGTCAGTCTTCATCAAGCTAAAACTATTCCATAGGATTTCTCAGCTAATCCAGGACAATGTCAAAGAGTGTAACTCAGACCCACCATCCTGACTACTTGCAGAATGCAGTGTTTGAACAGCATGCTGCTTGTATCCCAACCTACTCCAGGCAAAAGGCTAAGTGAACAGATGGGGCTGATATGTGCCCTGTAACTCCAGTCACTGCAAGCTCTGGCACGTGGTCAAGTCAGGCGTGAGATCCAGACTCCAGGACTCTTCAGCAGAAATGCCTTATGTTCAATACTGAGAGTTATTTACAGAAGCTTCTTGGCTGCTCTTATGCTGGAAACTTTCCATCATTAGTTGCCTAAATATCTCCTGCCTCTTAACATATTCCTCCCACTATATGAGGCACAGGTTCATCTAAAAAATCGTTGCCTGCAGCTGTGTCAGGTTAGTTTCTATAAACATGACCGGTCAAAGCCTAGCTAAGGATAGCTGTAGTAGAACCTGTTAGGAAATACAGTCAGTCTTCCTAGAACCATTCCTTGAGAGTCTTTAGAGATCCAGATAGAATCAGCCCAATTCATGCAACTTTCTACCAGTCACATTTTCACAATTCAACCTTCTTGTGTTATTCCATGAATGACGTAAAAATTCATATTAAATAACCTTAGTGCTTTATTTAATTTGGGGATTGTAAGCCTTCACTTTTGTCCAGCAGTGACTTTATGATCCTGTGCAGGGGCAATATAGGCTGCTGTTCTCTTCTAGGCCTCAGTTACCATTCATTTCTTCTCAATCAGTGAATGGATTTAATAGTTTAATAGTTATATTCAGGGTAACTCACAATTATTGCAGGACTAACTTTTAATTTTTTATGCTACCTTGATAGCAAAGACAGTTCCAGTATTTTCTTTCTGGATGACTGTGCCAGTCTTAATGCTTCACTCCTGCTCTGTTCATACACTTACCTGTGGGCTATTTTCCTGCATTTGACAGTCAAGCTGCCATCTGCTTCTCACGAAAATCCCTCTTTAAAAGTGACTTTTTTTTCTAAATCACGGCAAGTTTTCATTTATTTAAATCTATTTTCTTCTTTACTGTAACCTTCCAGCGTGGAAGTGTCTTTTATATTTTTCCTAGACTGAAATGTACATGATACATTTAGAGAATAGAGGTCTGGATCCCAACTGATATAAATTACACTTCACTAAGACATTATTTGAGATTAATTTTGGGCACATCACTGTGTTATTTGGAATCACGATTGTATCTTTTCTATTTTTCCTTTACCTATGCTGTCAGAAAATATATGGGCTTTGTATCTGAAGGGTATAGTGTTGATTCTTTATCAAGATTGGCCATTTTCATATATTCCTTGAGCATGCATGAATTTACATTATTTCACAATTAATACCGTAATTGGGAGGTTCCCAGGAAGCTTAAATTTAAAGCCATTAGTTAGGCAGTCTGTTTCTTTTCAGGATAACTGCAGGAAAAAAATGAATGTCCCTTTGTTTAGCTAGAGCAACATATGAAACATTAGCATGCAGCAATAAAGCACCATTTGCAAAAAAGGTGAATTAAAGGCAGGTTCAGGAAGCCTGGTAATTTAGTCGCTTGCCTTTGAATAAGCAATATGTCTGTTACAGAAGGAGAAAGCCCGGAAGGAGATCAGAAAATCTCTGTCAAAGTGGACAGAGCCCTGAGCAAACCTTCTGTTGCTGACTCTGCTTTGAGCAAGGGTGTTGGACAAGATAGTCCCCAAGTGCCCTTCTGGCCACAGCCTTTCAGAGACTGTACAAAGTACTATAAATGTATTTACTATAAAGTTAATTAATGGATAATTGGAGAGAGGATAGCAGAAGCAAGGGAGAAAAGACATGTTTTAAGATCAGACTTTAAAATGGAGAGAGCCAGAGTAAGATGGAAGAATTCAGGAAAACTCTTCCAGGCAGTAGGACTTGTGGAGAAGGCTCTCTGTGAAAAATAACAGTAATACAACTACTTGCTTTCACAGTCTATCTTTGTTAAAGGCCGGAAAAAGTAGTTAGGCCATATCACTCTAGCTAGGAATTTTCTCCATCTAAAGAAAATTAATGTCAAATATTGCATCAAGTCTAAAGCTGAGTTTCTGTCTCTCAGCCCTGCACTGCAGCTCGTGTGCTTTTGCCTTCAGGCCAATCCTTTACCATATTTAGGCTGAAGACCCACTGCTTCCACTGTGCTGGGGATTTTTCACCACCGTGTTCCACTCTTCAAAAAATTGTCCTGGTTGTAACAAGTACCTGCAATATTGGTAGCTCAGCTGCTTGGCATCAAATTAAGAGGAAGAATGGGCCACACTTTTTGTCCTCTACTTGTAAAAATCAAGAGAAGAATTATTATAGATAAACTCTTGCCTGCAGGCTTTCTTTTCCTATTTGTTTGTGCAATGTCAGGGAAATCCTTCATTATAAAGATGATTTCACTTTCAGAAAGCTATATACCATTTTTGTTTGCCAAAAAGTTTGCTTTGTAGAAAACAATGCATCCAGGCTTATAAAATATATTTATTTTATAAGCATTGTGCTGAAAGGAAAAGAACAGCAAAAAATAGAGCAAAAAAGGAAGAGCTAGGAAGGAGGGAGATAAATCTCCCAAGATCTATTGCCACTGACTACTGAGTCGGCTGCATTCTGCCCCTTTGTGTTTTTAGATACTTTGTTTATTCCATTGAAACCTTTTGTATTTCTCCCTCTGCCGCCTCTGCTTGGGTCACTTCATCATTAACAAACCATTAGGCACATTTTGTGGGGCCTGGGTGCATGTGGGTGAAATTCTTTGTGATTCTGCTCTTTGGAAGGGAAGTAAGGCAGCAAAAATGGGCCCCTGTATATGGTTTGGGAAGTGTCTTTAGACTGTTTTGAATGATGGCCTTCAGGAGGAAAGAACTATTCCTACATGGATTATTTTCAACCATGTGCTTCAAAAGTCTTTTACTGCTTTGGTGCTTTAATTTTTCTTTTTTTTTTTAATTTTTTTTCTTTTTTTT
>VYXF01001329.1:1062356-1130422 GCA_013397295.1 Polioptila caerulea
GATATATTTTCTGTTTTACCACAGAAAGGTCACTAAGAATCACTTGCAAGCAGCATTCATTTTAGATGAGAACAGCTTTAAAGATTTAATTGTCCTGCTTGGGCAAAGAAACAGTACAATGGAACTTCAGCTTCAGCTTCATATTCAGCACTCTCTGCCTGGTCTATATCAAATGATATTTACAGTTGTACAAGCTATGAATAGTTTGTGATCAATCTTCGGACTGAAATGTATTCACAGAGAACACTTGAACAATTCTGAACAGCAGATTAATTCAAAGTAGAAAATTTGGTTTATGGCTCACATATGCGCAAAGAGTGGAGTTGATCAAACCATTTTCCTTAAGTCTTTCTTTGATGTCATTCTTACAGAACGAAAATCAAAGAGTTTTTTTAAGAGTTCAGTATATCAGTGTTGATTTCAGCAGATTTCCCCACTTTCAGATATGTAGGAGACAAAAAGTTCTAGCATTTAAAAAATGCTTTAATTTGAATTGTGTGATCCAGGATTTTCTGGTCTAGCATTGCAAACAACATTTTGTAGTTGAAATATTAGTTAAGAAAAACTTAAAACCCAAAAAACCAAAAGTTAAAAGGATGAAATCAAACTCAAAGTAATAGAAAGATAAGAAGAGAAAATTTTCTTTCATTTTTCCCCCGTCTTTTTTTATTTGCTACTTAACAAAAGCTTTTGAGATGTAGAATGATGCCAGGCTGTTTGGTTTCTGAAGAACTCAGATTCTCCTGGTGTAGAAAAATAGCCCTGTGGAGTATGACATGGAGGAAGCAGTGAGCACTCAAGAAGGAGGAAATGGGGCGTGTTTGGCTTTTTATGAAGTGTAACTGCGTTGGCCTCCAGCTGAGTGAGGTCGTTTTACTGAAGCAAGTTTGGTCCCAAGTGTTAGGGATCTTTAGAAATTAGCTTTTCTCAAAATGTCTGCCATTAGGGACCCATTCAGATTCGTATCATTCAGGCTAGGACAGTTCCACTACTTTCAGTGTTTTTAAGCCATCAGAAAATCTGGCCCCAAAAATAGATCCTCTTTGTCCGAAGATTCAAAGATCTGAAGTCAGAATAGTGTGAGGGGAATCCGCACAATCCCAAAACTAAACAGGCATGAACTCTGAGGTGTTAAACCAGCCTAGGCAGCAAAAAGCACTAAAAAAGACAAAAACTCCTAATCCCATCTGTGCTTATGAGTTTTCACAGGTAAAAATTGATTAAATAAGTTCCTTAAAAAAAATAATCCAAAAACCCAAAAGGCAGCAACTCCTGAGTGCCTGAGGTTTTTAGTCTGCTACAGAAAATCTTCTCCAAACTTCAAGTACCGGTTCTTTTTGTCCTTCTGAAAAAAAAAATCTTTTTAAAGATAGAAGAAACTGCTGTGCTCTTAGTGATGACTTATTAGGAACACAGACAGTGTAGGGCTTCTCTGTGTTGGAAGTTCCTGCTTTGTTTCTTTGTGATTTTATTAAGTCAACCATTTGAGTGAACAAGATTTAAATTCTACCCACCACAGCCTGATTAGGATGCTGTTCAATATCCATATATAGAAAAAGCTTTTCTCTCTACAATTTTTATATTATTAGATGCCACATATACATTGAGTGCTTTTCAGTGACTCTTCAGAGGAAAGACTTTCAAATGAAAACAAAAGTGACTGTGGTAAGGCATAATTTATATGATGTTTTCGATGGCAATCAGATTAACTTTTTTCAGTCTTGAAGTATATTCATAGTACTACAATTAAATATAATCCCAACATTAGTTTTGCATAGGTGTGCCATTGTGTAGGCTATATAAAATCTTTCAGAGTGGGGGAAAATGGTTCAGAATACATGGAGATAGGGCTGAGTGATCCTCCATATGATGCTTTCCCTCATTTTTTCACAATTTCTTATACTTTTTATAGATTGGCATCTGAGAAGAGAACTAGAAAGGGTCTGTTTGCATACCCTGGGTTTTTTCAATCCCACTTTTACAGACTGCTGTAGGGAACAGAGGTGGCTCTTCAGAAAGGCTGAACAAACCTTTGGACTGAACCAGGCTTATCAGTACAGAATCTAAAGTAACTTTTTCTTCATTATTCTTGTTACTGTCATTCAGTTATTTCCAGCATAGCATAGTATTTTAGCATGAAGACTATTTGGGCTGAAGATGTTACATAGATGAGTGTTTGCATGTTTTGCTGATTTGCAAGTCTGAACACAAAATAGAGTACTTCAACTTTGGGTTATTATATATTAATTATTCCCTTATCAGGATTAATAATAAATTGTATAAAAATAGACCAGGAAAAAAAATATTGAGTGGTTTAGTGTTGTTTTTTTGTTTTTTTTTACAGTCCTTATATGGTGTTGCAGTTTCTACAGTTCCAGAACTACCTCTCTTCTATACTCCTATAGATTTAGTGGATATCAGTGTAGAAATGGCTGGACTGAAGTTTCCAAATCCTTTTGGCCTTGCCAGTGCAACTCCTGCTACAAGTTCTTCAATGATTCGAAGAGCATTTGAAGCTGGATGGGGCTTTGCTGTCACTAAAACATTCTCCCTGGATAAGGTGAGGAAATATTTTAATGTGAAGTTTGCATGTAAACATATCTTTGTATAAATGAAAAATCTGAATCTTTGGGGAATGGCTCTGTTATATCCAATTAGCATAAAGATAGCAGAGAAGGTTATGATACGTTGTGTAATTCAACTAGTCTGTGAGCTTTCCACAGTGCAGTGACATAATTTCTGGTTCTGTTTGTTGTTACATTCTTCTCTTATATTACCCAACTTCTAATATTAGCCAACTATTAAGTGAAAAAATCATTAAAAAAAAAAAATACTGCAGTGAAAATGTTTACTGTGAAGGATCAGAATGCAAAGGGAATGAGTAACAGCTTTGTCACATAACTCATGAAAGCAGATTCAGTGCCAGAGGCTGCCAAGATAAGCCATTGAACTGGAGGTGCAGTTGCAATGTGATAATGTGGCTGCAAGGAGGAGGCTGGGTGGATAGTGGAAGGGAAAGATGAAGGCAACATAAAATCAAGCCTATGGAGAGAAGAGCACTGAGATCGACCTTCAGTGGAGGAGGGAGGAGTTAGAATTTCCAAGTCTTGAAGACTATGGCTCAGTATGGCACCTTAAAAAAAGCATTTTGTGTAGTTTTAAGTGTGTAAATTCTTGTTTGAATTCAGGAGAATTGCAACTTCTTGTTGCTACATCCAGAGCAGTGAAGTGAGGCTGAGAAAGACGTTTAGACAGTGAAAGAAAATAACAGCTTTGATAAACAGATCACAGAGAAAAGAAAAAGGTTTTGAGCTGAGATGTAGATATAGTTTGAGATGTGGCGAGAGGAAGAAAAGCAAAGGTAAATCTTTGAACATAGGCTGGAGTAACACTGTGAGTAATGGCAACATATTGCTAACCAGTAACAAACAGTACTGTGGGCTGAAGAAAGCTTTTGAATTTAATTTGGATACAAGGGCCTTTTATTCTTGGTTTAGAGGGGGGATATACAAGGGTACGGATAGATAGAGCAGAAGAGAAAAGATGGATTTGTTCCTCTGCCACCTTTCCATGGGTAAGTACCATAGGTGAATTAACTAGAGTGGGTACCCTTCTAGTATGAGGAAGGTCTAAGGACAAAATGCTGTATTTCCACAGAATACTGTAAAATATGTCAGGCTGGATTTTGCTGTCACTTACACCTGAAGCAGCCTGAGGAAGTAAGCGTTCGCCTGGATTGCAGTGGAGATTCCAATCTACTTCACAGGGCTTCTTATTCAAACACTTTTTAGGACATAAATGTGTCATATTCAAATATGTTTACAGCTGACTTACATGTATAACATGCCATCATTATTCAGTGCCTAGGCTACAGGCAACCCATAGCAAGTACTGAGACTTATTTTTTTATCAGTGTTATTGCTGGTATGCTGGCAGTCCTGCCAGACTGCACGTTGATTACTGTGCATCTCGAGAGCTAAACAGACACAGGCTGAGTTCCAGCTTGGGTGGGAGTTAGGAGGAAAGACATGCATGTTGTAGGAAGTGATGTTGGTGCTATACTAAGCAGCAGACTCTGAGTCATTTCTGAAATGGCGACTGCAAAGTGTTCCACTGGATGCCATGCTCTGGTAGTGCAAATCTGGTAGTGCAAGATCTTTCAAGTTTTTTTTAAAGTGTTTGTTGTAATAAGATATTACAGGTATTATTTAAGTTAATAAGTTCAGAAAAGTGCTGGCTATTGAATTCTAGTTCAGTGATTGTTATTTCTGCTTAAACTTCCTTCTAATATTCAGCAGGAAACAGTACTTTGTGCCTAAACTCTTGAATTGTGTTGTGTCTAGTAGAACTGTGTCCCACCCAAGTGCTGCCTAGTTTTTCTGTTATTGTATTCTTCCTAGTACTGCACTTCCACAGGTGTATTTGTGGCATGATTTGAGATGCTTGGCTGAGAGGTGCTGCAGAAGTGCTTTTATTTATTTATCAGAGTAACATCATACTTAATACTTCAAAAATAACTATTTCAAATGGGAAGAAAAGCTCAGTAAGATACAGCAGTTCTTATGTGAACTGAGTATTACGGAAAGAGTGCTCTTGTTGACTTAATGCTAAAATAAATTGTTAGAGAGTTTGACATATGATAGGTTGCCATCATGTGCTAACTTCTTTTTTTTAACTTAGCTCCTGATTACGTAGACATAAATCTTGTGCAGTTTTCAGTGGGGAGCAGAATGCTCTCTCGGGCTGTGGTACCAATCGTGGTGAGCTGTCCTGCCCAGCTAGTCAAAGCAAACTACACAGAAGGATCAAGAGCAAAGATTCCTTGCTCTAAGCCTGCAGAGTTGGTGGGAGGAGGAGGAGCAGCTCCCCAGACAGTACAGTTCTCAAGAGTTGAAGAGCTTCTGGGAAGGAAGAGAGCTTGCTAGACACAGTTTTTGGCAGCTGAAGCTTTGCCACTTCAGCCTTGATTGTATGTGGTGCAAGTAAGATTCTGTATTCTTTTCTCATCTCCTTATTTTATCTGCCCGGGTAAGGCTTAACTGATGGGCTTCCTTCTGATTTGCCAAGAATAACCTGCGTGTGTGGCCATGGGGAACTTAGCAGCAGATGAAATTCTTCCTTTTCCAGAAAAAATGACTGATTTTGCCACTGTGTTCAGACACTGATAAGGGAAACCAGTTAATTTCCTGTTTACCGTGGGCATCCTTTGGCGCTTCAGCAAAAGTGACTGATGTAGGCTAAATATGAGTGACATATAGGTGGTGAAAAGCATATACAGCCCAGTCACAAATTTCCGTACATTAACTATGGTATGATGGAATAAGGTCAGAGAGAAAAGCATGATGAATCTTGGAAGGAGGATATCCAAGGACAGAGATAAAAAGGACTCAGGCTGGAGAGCTGTTATTCTTGTAAGACACAGGATTTAATTCACATGAGCTACATCTCCTTTTCTCTCTTTCATCATCTAGCACAGAAAGCTCTCCTAAAGCACAAGGCCAGGGATCCCTGCAGCCCATGAGAGGCCCTCTGCCTTGTACAGAGGAGCTGTTGGGTAACAGTGCCGTAGTTCAGCCTCTGGACTGTTCTAATCCTTGTGTGTCATGGCCTCACCTTGAAATCTTCCTTCACACGCTGCCCAGAGGGAGCACAGAGCACACTGCTTCGTGCCGTGCTCGCTCCCTTTTTTGAACACCCACCTACCTTGCTCTTAATTGTGTTCATGACAACCTTTGTAGCATTTTCTGTTTGTAGGGTGAGCGTTTCAACTGTAAGTGATTCAGTTAAGTTTGTTCTTGCATACTGCTGTACTATTGTTGAAACCTACAAAAAAGCTAACATAAGAAATAGCTGAAACTCCTTCAGGGTATTTCTACATCAAAATATACTGTGCTCTACATACTTCAGAAAGTGCTGGATATTGTAGTGTAGAGCAAATATTAATCATAGAGGACTGTACCTGTATGTGTCTGTTGGTATCTATGAAAGAGATAGTGACTTTTAGAATTTTATTTACTAAATTAAGCATCTTTGCGCGGCTGCTTTGGTATCAACTAGATTTGATTTCTTCCAGAAAAGGGGATAACTGCTTTTGAAATGAACAATCACTGGAAAAGACAGATGGTAGCAGAATAGAAGTGTCTCTTCACACACCTTTTTCTACATTCATGTCTTCCCTTTTTGACTGCAGGATCAATAGCTTGTTGCTCTGTTGGTTCAAATAGTAATTCTGTCTTGTTCAGATAACTGTATGCAGCAACATATTATTTGTAAATTCTGTTTGCAAGGTATTGAAGGGAAGTGAGGGAGCTGCATATCATAGAGTCCACAATAAATGGATACCAATTATTGCCTCTTTTAGAGCTTAGATGAACAGAAAACTACATGTAGAATGACAGATACTGCATTAATTAGACACATAACTGTGAGTGGGAGGGTTTTAGGAGAAGTGTTATACTGAGCTGGTTTATTTACTAAGAATTTATTAGTGAGTATTGTTTAGAGCACAAAATCTGTATTAAAACCTGTAATCAGAAAGTTTGTATAAACATAGTATCAAAATAAGTCAAAAATTATATGAGGTGTGTACATCCCTATTCACTATGCCATATTCACTAGCACGGTGATGAGTTTATAGCAGAAATTAGGGTTTTATCAGCTGAATTCAGGCTTTGTAGTTCTCTCACTGCATTGTACGGGCTGTTTAGAAAGATGAAAAAACAACTGGGTTAGCAGAAATGTTTGCTTTGATTTTTAGATGCTTCCTTCACTTCTGAAATTTAATTCTGATTAATCAGATACATCTGTCTTTATTTTGTTGTGACATGCATTGATTTGTGATGGTGTCGCTTTCAATAATGCAGAAACAGTTGCCTTTATTATGAGAACCAGCAGAAATCAACATGCAGACTAACTTCATTTTTAATCTTTAATTTTTTTTCGTTACATATGGAGCAAGTTGCGTGGATGATTTTAAAAACAAAGCTACAATTAAAACTAGATTAAATTTGAACTAAACCATAGTGGAGGAAACTTTCTAGCCATAATGTATGTTTATGCAGTTTACAGATGTAGATTTTACAATACATTTTCAGAACTATTTCTAAATAAAAATGATTGCTGGCAGAGAGTTAATTAATTTGCCCAGTATATATTGCATTTCTGCATGCTGTTATTACAGTATACATATTCAGGCTCCAGCATATTCTCTCTCTGTACATTTGCACTGTGTACACCTCACTTTGTAATTGAAGGTGGTAAAAAAATCATGGTACAATGATGCATTGTTTTCCATAACATTAGTATTTCACAGAAATGAATCTGTATTACAAAATGTATATTTTTGTATGATATTACAGCATAGTAATTTAGATTAAACTAGTTATAATTTATGGTGCCAAGCCAAAAAGCTATTTAAGATGCATTAAAATGCAGAACCATGACATTTGAAATTCTGATGTTCTTAATATGACAAAGGTTATTCTATGGAGTTTTGCTATAATATGAAATATTAATATTTCACAATACAGTTTTGATGAAGTACAATTTGCCTAGCTTGCATATGATAAAGAAATTAAATGCTTACCAAGGGAGTTCAGTGAGAATTAGAGCCCCGCCTGAACATCTGCTTGAAATGTTATTATCCTGTCCTACTGACAGCATCTCTCCCTCATTGTTTTTTGAGATTGACAGCTGAATATTGTACTGATTTCTGCAGCAAATATGTCTAGGTGAACTTTGTTTGGTTTTTAGGAATTTAGAACATGCTTTTGATTTCCATCCCATAATTTTTTTTATACTCTTGACATTTGTAGATGCCAGATTGAGGTCTAGTATGCTGTAGCAAAGATAGACCATTGACTTGCAACGAAATGCCAGTTGATATCTCAGTAAACAGAAATATTACTATTCTTTATTGTGTGGTCTGTATGAAAGCTGTATGGGCTTTCTTTGGGGAGACAAATGATCAGATTGTTAATGTCAAATATAAAAGGGACTGTTTGCCTTTCTACTAAACAGCATTAGACAACTTTTATTAACTACATTTTTTTGAACAGAAAAATGAGCATTTTATGGGATTCCTTAGCACACAACACTCTTAAGGTAAATTATTTTCTTGTTTTATCAGTTTTAAAATTATTATTATTGATTTTAGTATTCTTATGAGTTCTTTATGTCCTTCATTTTTCTCAATATTTCTTAAAGAATTTTAATAAAAAATACCATCTTTATTGTTTCGTAATTTTGGTATTTTTAGATCAGTGCATAAAATCAGCAAAGTTCAACAGGAGAGGTAAAAGGCTATGCTAGAGAAGTACTACAGGATGTAATTACTATCTTTTAAAATGCTGTAGTGATGCCATTTTATTTTTATACAGAAAATGTGTTATTTAGCTACAAAAAGGGAACAAATAATTCTGTGAATCTGAGTAAGTAGCAGGAAAACAGACTTTACTCCTTTTCCTCTGAGAAAAGGTATTTCTCTAATATGTTCAATTTAAGGACCAGATCTCACCTCTCTACTTAATTTTGCCCTATCTCTGACACAGTTTAAAGAAGGCTGGAGACTTTTTTGTATGCAAATAATTTTAAAAGCTTCAGAATTGCTATCTGAGGAGCTGGAAAGGACTGCATTCAACCATTCTTTTTCCTCAGTCCATACACCTGGTGATGTGGGGATTTGGCATATCTTAACCCAGAAGAATCCATCTGCTGACATGTAGCACAGCGTGAACACAGTGAAAGAGAGACCAAAGATCCCAGGACTGAGAGCTTTAACAAAGTCATTATTGATAATCCAAGGCCTTTCCTACCACAGCTGAAGTCTGCACCAGGCAGATGCCCACCTTAAACTGATGCAGGTGTGCATCTTGATGCCAGTGAATTTGCAAGTGAGGCACTTTGGACCAAATAAAAATCTGTTTTTGCCATCAGTAATTCTGGTTATTTTGGCCAATTAATATTTTGAATGCTGAAGATAACAAACTGCATTTTTAAAGCAAGCATTTAACAACAATCCGTAAAAGGTTTCTCTCTCTTTGTGTTTGTATTTACTACTTTAGAAATTAAAAACTTCTTACAATTTCATGATAAAAAATTAAACCTCTGGAGAAATGTTCAGTCCCACTCTTCCTGTAGCATTAAATATCACAGAAATGCTGCACTTCTTCTGCAGTGGGAGTCTCTTTTCTGCACGAAGACTCATGGAGAAGTCTGTTATCTCAAGGCGTAGAGCACAATGTGACAATTCATCAGTGGAAGACAGAGGGATCTGTCATGCAGGGGTGTTGCACGTTGAGTCTGCAAACCTCATCTGTGCTAAGGGACAGATGTTTACAAACAGAGGATCAGCAGTTTTCTTCCCATGTTATCACTTTTTCTGCCATTCACCCTCATGGAGCAGAGTGAGTGTGGCTGTAACTTTTATGCCTTATGCCTTGAGCTTGTGGTGTAAGTTCCACAAAGCTAAGCTGGCAGTGGCTTACCTTCCTCAGAGCTGCACACAAAGCTGGCCAGCAAAGATACATGTCTCAAACTGGTTCTTGGTAGGCTGCAGGACTCTCAGTTATGTCTAAAGCATTTGGTTTCTATTCATCTGTGCATTTTTAACACAATATTTAGAGATGGTTTCTTTTTCCTGTCTTTTTCTTCTGGAGTCTGGTTTAAAACAGTGTAGTCAGAGTGCATATACATATACAAAGTGTAAGTGTGAACATTAATCTTGAGCTTGAGTATTTCAGGCAGCTTATGCATAAAAGACTTTTAAATCAGTCTTTAAGATATTAAGATTTTTTTTTTTTAATGTGAAAACTGTTGTGTATTGTAATTGAACTTCTAGTGCACTTAGATTGGCATAACTCTGAGGAGCAGTTCAAGTATAATGCTGAAAGGGCATACAGACTGCAACACTGAGGATTTTTCTACATAAGCTTTTTATATAAAAAAATAGCTTCCAAAAGTAAGAGTGTTCATTCCTGCTCAGCGTAATATGTGCTGTTCTGGTAGTGACCAATACTTAGGAGAGGACATAGTTTCTATTCATAGTGCAACGATTACCCAGTCAATCAAACAAAATGGATGCAAATTTTAGACTGGTTAAAAATCAGAACAGTATTTCTTTTTATATGGAAGAAGCTGCTTTGCTCTTTACTAATTTTGCTTTATTTACCTCATCCTTCTGAAAATACCTGTAAATATTTATCAAGACAGAGACAAGGAGAGCACGTGTGCATGATTTTCCAAAACTGCTGAGGATCTGCAGGTCCTGTTAGCTGTATCTGAAGTACTCAACATTTTTGAATATCACATGCCGAAAAAACAGGATTCTAAAAAGCAGATATGTAACCTACTTGTGTAAAATACCATTCAGCTACGTTTTTCTGTGGTTGTTTTCTATGTCCTTGGAAGGTTGTTGGTGATGTTGAAAATTATTCACGTAATTTTTCTACCTTAAAGTAATTCAGCTAAAAAGGCAGTTTGAATGTAAGCTAGAAATTAACAAGTGTAATTCTGAAATTTTGAATTTTCACATTTTTTCCATTCTCAATTCAGATTTGTTGCAAACAAATTTTAGTTTTGTGCCAACCAACTGCATCTAACTTTCTTAAGTGGCATTAATATATTTTTATAATTTATTTTAGAAGATGGTAGGATATTTTTCTTAATAATTAGATTTAAAACACACCTAAGACAATTACAGTGTAAAGCCATACTTAATGTTTTTGAGATTTAGCATAGATTATAAACTTCCCCATTTTTTGTAATTGTTATTATGCACTTTAATAGCTAACCACAGGAAAAAATGAAATCTTTATTTTGTCTATATAAAATTCAGAAGTTTCTCTTCTGTCAAGTCATTGGCTTTTTTACTCTCCCCATTTGGTTAAATGCATGTGCCAGAGTTTGGGGTTTTTTTCCCCTCATTTACACATTCTAATTATAAAAATAAACCCAGAACACCATCTAGACTTCAGTCTAGGCCTATGGAGATACTGAAGTGAAGTGAAGGAGAAGTGGTTGTCATGATTCAGTTGCTCTGACTTACAGTTCAGCATTCATTGGTCTGCATTCACTGCTGTGGCCAAAGGCTGGCTTCTTCAAAAGCCTGGGTGACCTTTGGGGCCCCACCTGTACTCCCTGGCATGCCAGGGCTGTGGGTGCCTTGGGAAGGACTTTCCAGCACTGGGCCTCCTCCCCTGGCAGCAGCCGGGGGCTTCTGCTCCAGCTGGGCACGTTATAGGGCAGCCGTGCTGGTGGGTGGCTGCTTTTCTGCTCTGCACCACAGCAGGCTGAGGAGACCTGCAGCACCTCCTGCAGCATCTATTGCCCCAAGATTCCTGGTTGGACCATGCAGTCTTGCAAAATGTTTGCAGAAATGTGGGCCCAAATAGACTCTGCAGGGGCACTCTGAGATCAGTGTCAAGTATGTATGTGGTGCTGTACAGCTTGTGTTAAGGATTTTACAGGCATAAGCTGAAATGATGCAACTATCTCTGAACTGAACGTGTTTCCACGCATGCGTTTACAGGGTTTAGCTTAATCATTTTTCAAGGAATGTTTGGTTATACAAGTGTAGCTTCTATGTACGGGCAATACACTTCTCTTTAAGTATTCGAGTTATCTCAGGTCTTGAGTTCCCACTTGGTAAATGAAGAGGAAAAGGCTGTGTTCAACATCTGATTTGCCCACACTAGAAGTTAAGAAAGCAAAGAGATGATTTTTGAATCTCATGGTGATATAATTGCATTTACTCCTGATTGACATTGTTGCAAAAGCAGAATGAAGTCCCATATGTCTAAAAAACCTGACAGGTTCTTATGTTAAAATACCTATTACTAATCCAAATATGTATGTGAGTGTATTCTAAATAACATTTCTTATCATTCTTTGAGATATGTAATTATCTATTTTTTTAAACTACAGTAGTGATTGTGGGATTCTATCCTTCAGGCAGGTAGTGTAGAATAAATGTTCTAGAGTTAATTCCAGAAGGACACAAGTGTATCCATTCTGTGAACTTTGGAATTACTACTTTAAGAATTATCCAAAAAGCTTTTGTCAATACTAATTGCAAAATCCAATTTTTAGTCTATCGAAAAAGGAAATAGGAACACACATTTTTAGTAATCCCTTAATATCCGTGTTATATTAGTCTTTAATTGTAATTTCTCACATCTTGTACTATAAGGACATACAACTTTAGATTTGTGGAGGACTTGATACTACTTCAAAAATTGTTTCTATTGAATTACACTAATGCTATTAAATGATTATTGAGTATTAACATTTTATACTTTATTTTGGCTTTTCTGGTGCAATTTAGACTATGAGGCAGTTAATTACAATGTAAGCTATAGGTCTCAAAAGCAGCTATCACCACCTTTTCAATGTTCTAGAACATATATTTAAACCTACAATATGTTAATAAGTTTTTACATTATTTTTTCTCTTTAACTTCTGCTTGCTTCACTTCTTTGATAACATAGTGCAGTGTAAGAAGAAAACAAAAATTAAATTCCTTAGCCACATTACAAATGAAGTAGAAAGTTAAAAGACATAAGCTAACATTATAGCTGAATATTTCTTTGTTAGCAGCTGACCTTCTACTCCTAGAGAAAAGAAAGTCTTGGCTAGAAGACAGTTCAATAAATGAACAGGCTATATATTGATTTTTCTCCCTCTTCCCTTGTTATGTAATATGATTTCCCTTCCCTTGCAAAGGTTGCTGTTGTACAGGATAGGGCTGGGATCATGGTCGTGGAAGCGTATGGGAATGTGTAGACTAAGGAAGGCTGTCACAGCAGTCAATAAGATCTGAGAGGTGTTGACTAATTGCCTGCTAATTACACAGTAAATTGTCTAATTAAGCTGATGGTTAATTAGGGTACGCTCGCACAGCAGTCTTATGGAATTTTTGTCTGATGTCTGGGAAGCAGCTTGTGTAATTGGCAAACTGGTAAGGACTGGCAGAGAACACGACTGGGAAGCCCGCTGCCAGTAGATGACAGAATAAGGATGCGTTTGCACAAAGGTTGTCATGTGAACACGCAGGGGTTTGTTAGCCTTCTCCAGCTACGTGGCAGCCAGCACAACGAGCCATCGAGCTGAGAGCGGCTGGAAGCTGTAAATAAAATCAGGCTTAAGCGTGTAATATTAGAAAAGCAGTGACATGTGCTCTTTTATTTTAGTCAGTTTGAACTTTAGATAAACACAGGGTATCACGATTCTCATGTACAGAACTTCACCAAACTGTGTGACTTGACCATGGCAGTAATTATGGTATGGTGGTCTATTTAGTGGAGTCCCAAAACGATCCTGTTTCCAGGGAACTGCTGTATGTATGTTGTTGTTGAAAAAGTATAGTTGTTAATAAGGATGCTTGCCAGGCATCATAACCACCATGCGTGGCATTCTGCATGCACTTTAATTGGCATTGTGTTTGTTCATCCTTAAATGTGATGGAGTATGAGCAAGTCATAATGGCGCTCTGTGTAAAATATGTGCACTGTACATCACTGTAATATCATTAATGACAATTTAGATGTCATATTCTGACCCAAAGCAAATGAAAATGGTCAGGAATATTGAGCAGAAAACCTGGGCAGCACAGGAGTAAAGACACCAAATTCAGGCAAGCATCAGTTTGCTGTGGCTTAAATTTTTCTTTCAGTAAGATGACATGGAATATGGACTTTCTTAAAGTTAATTACAAAGGTAAATACCCTGCAGAATCAGAATTGCACAACACAGGATTGGGTCTTTGTATGACATTGTGATTTAGTTTTGAGTTACTCATCTGCAAAATCTATGAACAAAATAATTCTTTTTATATCATGAGCTAAACCAAAGAAACTGTGCATGTATACACATACTTATGTGTTAAGAATGTTTTGATGTCACTTGAGCAAAATGAAACTTAATATCCACTTTGATTCTTGGAAATCACATTTGTTTTAGAGGTCCCCATCCTTTTACTCCTAAGCATTTGTGGTATGTGATTTGGGCATAGTGTCTTTCTGGAAGAAAAAGAAAAAATAAGTGAATTCTGGATTGCTGCTAAAGCTTGGGTTTCATTTTTTTTCTTTTAAACTTAAACTACATATATGTTTATTCTCTCATAGAAATAGGATTTTAAAAGAATCAAAATTTGAAAGATTAAATTATACTTTCTTTGAATAAATAAAGCAAATTTTATCCTCTGATCTTGCTGCTTCTACTTACCTGCACAGTTAATAATGCCTTTATGTAGCACCCTCTATGTTGTGAATGTTTGTTTATGATCTTTCCTTCAAAAATTTTTGGGTAAAATCATGGTACACTCAGAACGTTCTCACTGTGCCAGTCATCAGACACAGGACTCCTAACACTCACAGGCTAGTCTAGAAGGCCTTAAACCTTCTCTGAGGGGAATTATAACAACAGTTGTAATGTTACTCCTCCTTGTATATTTCCACAGGAGAAAATGCTACAATTCCCCTGAATCAGATCCTGTAAATTGTTACATAAAACAGAAAAGGTGAAGTACATTGATTCAAGTCAAAACCATACAGGGAGGCCCTGTGTATGTAACTTTCTTTCAAATAAAATATACTTAAAATTTGCGTTTAATATTTACATACATTTTCCACATCCATCTGCACATACGTAAAAACAAACCTCTTCAATTAATTTTCCTTGCTGTTTTTAAGGTTTATTCTTTAAAAGTATTGAAGAAACTATTGTTTTTGCCTCTGACAGCATATTCAGGAGCAAAGCTCACTTCTCCAGCCAACTGCAGGAATTGAAAGCATACAGTGCAACCATCACAGTTGTTTTCATTTTCTGTCATGGGGCAGCAAATGGATACGTTCTAATGCATTTTATTCTCTGAAGACAAAGGAGTTCAGAGGATAATTGTTACCTTATTATATCCTTCAAAAGGAGTTTCTGGCACATGCTATTATGATTTATGTTTTAATAAATCACACAGACATAGAAAAGCATGCTTCTAGTAATTCACATGGTGTTGTAAATGTATGTGTGTAAAGCCCTATTGCGACATGACAATCTGTGATAAAAATTGTATGGCAATAATGTTGCTATTAAACAGCATCAATAGCCAACTTATTTTAGAAATAATTTGTTTTAAACGTACCAATCTTTTTCATATGCAGTTGTTAGTCTATCTTATATATCTGAGGAATCTATAAAAATTGGAACCATTTCCCAAATGTCCCTAATGCAGTCTGTCCCAAAGCATCTTCCTGAACCGTTTTCCAGCCTCATGCTTGAACAATGGAGTGAGAGGAGCACGCTGTGGGTGCGGCGTCGGCGTTGTGTTCAGCTTTATTGCCTGTGATGTTCTCTCCCTGTGCAGTTCAGGAGGGTTCCTGTTTTCACCCTTTTATTTAATCTGTATATCAAGCAATAGAGAAGGTTTAGTAAAAGTGACATTGATTGAAGTGTTTTCAATATGACGAAACTCAGCTTTATAACTCTCAGCTGATTTAGCTGGAGCAGCTGATTGCATTGTTCAGTGTTTGTGGGAGACTGGGGCATGGTTGAAAGCATGCTGAGCAAAAGTCAATCCAGACAAGATAGGAGTGATGCTGGGATTGTTAGAGGAAACATCCAGAGGCTGCAGCAGGAGAATTACCAGTCCTTCTGGCTGAGGGCTGTAGTTCCATTCCAGGCTGTAGCTGCAACAACAGATAAGAGCCAGAAGCCGAGACCCCTTTTTTTTCTGAATACAAGCTTTGCCATGGGTTTCCATGCATTATATTTCAAGATTAACATACTGCCAGCCCGTGCTATATTGGACTGGGTCTTAAATCTATCCAAAGAGTGTCAGTGGTGACGAACTTCGTGGCTTGAATTCTGCCAAGGTAATCCAAGCTGCCCCCAGCCCATACTGCCTGGTTTGGGTGCTCTGGGACGGAGCAGAAGGAGATGCTGGCAGTTCACAGAACACTCTTGCTGTCCGTGCTTGGAGCTCCTGCCCTGGCTGATCTGGAACATCCCAAATCCCTTAACTCCAGCACAAACTTCAGCTTGTTTTTCCTCCCTAACTTCATAAGAATTGAGAAAAGGATGAATATTGGATTTCATGTTGCTACTGGATTTTTGTTATTCTGTTTTAGTTTATACTGCAAGAACAGTGTTCTCAGAAGGTCAGTTGATTGCTGCTCTTGTGTAGGTGGTATATTTTTAAGACTGACAGGAGTACCTGAAATAGGTGATTTCACATGGAGGTAACACAGGTCTCAAACACATAAATAAGAAAAATCTTAATTTTCCTATATTCTGAATATATCCAAACTCAGATTAATTTCTCTGTTGACATTTGTGGATTTTTTTTTTTTTGTTTGATATAAAAAAAAAAAAATTGTGCCTGGAGTTTTTCTCCGTATTTTTGGAGTATATATTTTTGAGCGTCACATTCCTTAAATGGTTATATTTTCATCTTTTCTTATTCTAGGCTAAATATCTGCATTTATCTTGGTTAAACTTGAGCAAATCTATCAGCCAGAAAATTCATAGTAGTATATTATAATTTCTTTTTCTAGAAAACGAAATACAAATTTAATTTTCACTTCATAATAATACTGTATATATAAAAATACATCGCTTTTTTACTTAAGCAACTTTACTCTCATAATATGATTTACATTTTCATTTCTAGTTTAACACTATGGTTAGAGAAGGCTCTAAAAATGTGTGAAAGAGTAAGAATATATCTGAGAGTAAAGTATTAAAATGATAAACCGAGGAACATCAATCTTATGACTTCTTTCTCATGCCCCTCTCTACAATACTAAAAGTGATGCTTTGCTGCTGTAACAAAAGTTGTTCTTACTGTGTGTTGGGAGTTGTGTATCTGTAGATACATAAGCTCTGTTTTATGTAATGTTTATTTAATTGCTTTTTGGATGGTATTTTTGGTGTTTCTTGCGTTCCTCCTTTAACACAATTTTAAAAAATTAGTTCCAGAGAGTGCAAGGATTTAATGAGATTTTAAATGACCAAAAAATAACAGTTTATACAGAAAGAGAATGACATATTTCAAGCTCTGCTAAAAATATACCTGATGGTTAAATTTATACAGAGGAGAGACTTGATTCTGTGTCCAGCATCCTCCATGTCTAGCCTGTTCAAGGGTTCACATTCCTACTAGGTCTCTTCCTTATGTGTGTTCCTTGTCTTTTAAGAAATCTTTTTCCAGCCAGCCATTTCTCTGCCTAAATGAGCAGATATCATGGGCAGTGGACCATCCATACTTGTTTGGCTTTTGCAAAGTGCCCTGGACTGCTTCCTGCTCCTACAGTAAATGTTGGAATACAACATCACCCGTATTCCTGCTTTTCTGTCTATTAGTCAGGGGTTCGCAGTGTGCTTGCTGGTATTCTAAACCACAATGTTAGGGCCTTTTACATACAAAAATAATATGACTTAATAGCATAATTGAGGATGTAGTATTTGCATTCAGCGCATGTGTTTACAGTGAAGTGTCTTGATATAGCTGAGCTCTCAGGGACAGAGACATCAAGTCCAACAAAGAAAAACATTTTTTTTTCCAAGTGGTGGAAATGAGAGTTGTTTATTTTAAGAGGTCTTATGTAAACATAACTGGGGGAGGAAAAGGAAGCCAGCATTTCCAGCCAATCCACGCCTGCACACACATATCTCGGCTGGCCGGAGCTTTCCCCTTTGGTGCCGTTAGCATTTTCATTTCAAGAAACGACAGTCTGCAGTGGAAGCAGTAAAAATGTTCAACCTGTGGTTTAAATTATTGATTTTTTTGAATATTGAAGCAGTATTTCAAATGGGTTTTGTTTGAGTTACTTCTGGGTAGAGGGTTCCAGAGGTAATTTGATATCTAAAAGCCTGTGTATTTCAAAGCCATTTCAGTCTTTTGAGTTCCTTCAGCTGATCAGCTGATTGGGTAAAATACCTTATTGTCTCCTGAATTGCAGGCAGTAGATAAACTGCAGCTCAAGGTTAGCGCATAGACCAGCATACAATGCTCTTGGTGATTTATTATGTGTATTCAGTGTCCAATCAACTGACAAAAAATACCTAATTTATTTTTAATGCAGTAACTTATCTTCACTTTAAAAAGAAAAATTTTTTTTGAGATGCTGGTGTTCACGATCAAAATGGGGGAAGCTCTGTTTCCTGTATTGCTAGGCAATAATGCATAATTAAAACTAGGCAAATTCATGGTATAAAATCCAGTATGTGAAAATAAGAAGTA
The DNA here is from genome assembly GCA_013397295.1 of Polioptila caerulea. Classification (NCBI taxonomy): domain Eukaryota; kingdom Metazoa; phylum Chordata; class Aves; order Passeriformes; family Certhiidae; genus Polioptila; species Polioptila caerulea. Next base: position 1,080,589 of record VYXF01001329.1, read on the forward strand.
GATGTTTGTGTTTTCACAAATAGATTGTTACATTACTGCAGAATAGAACGGCTGTAGTGAAAGAGAAGACACTTTTAAAGAACTCACATTCTTTCACAAAAGGGCTGGGTTTTTGGTGGTTGTATGTGTACATTTTGGAAATTATCCATTCTCAGAACCCTTCTAGACACAGGAAAAAAAAAGCAAAAAGGTATTACTTCAATAAAGATCAGATCTGGCAGTGAACCCATATTGGAATGAATATTGGAGTTGATGGGAACTGAAAACAATTAATTGCAGGAATGAGCTCGGGTAAGAAGGGTTATTACGCTAATGACACTAAATATCACAGAATAATGGTGTGAGTCAGATTTTAAGCAGATTTTTTCCCTTAAGGTGGCTATGGGTTAAAGAGTACCAAAACTAAAAATAACCACTTTACACTAAAGTATGGATTATGCAGCGCTAAAGTATGGATTATGCAAATTAAGTTACTAAGCAAGTAACTTAATTTATTGTACAAATATGCATATATATTGCTTATATGTTTCAATAAAATAAAAATTTATGAATATAAGTTGTGAAAAGGTGTGTGGCATAAAGAGCTTATATAATGCCCAATTGGTTTCCATCTTAAAATAACACTACAGCTACAATAACTACAGTAACTAGTTTGTGTGAGCACAGTTTAAGAATTTGTCAGATTTCGTCAATCCTCTTGGGATGTGCCCTATAGTGTTTTGCATTGTAGTTTACAAAACCCCATTTAAATCCCGTGAGTTCCTGTTGTACTGGTGTGTGCACAAAATAATTTTATCTGTCCTGTTCTAGGTGTCCAGCAAAGAACTCTGCCCTGCTCTGTACTGGCTGCACTACAGGAAGGTTGTCTAAAATAGCAGAGGTGTAAAATTCCAGACCCCTAATGCCTCCAAAACCAGAAACATGTAGTCCACACCTGCCTATATACTTGATTGTTCTGCCCATTAAGTGAGCACTGACTATGCTGTATAGATTAATCTCCCTACGTGAGGATAAGCTTTGGGCTCAGAAGAGTCTTGGTAATTCCTGGGTGTGTGAGGTGACGCTGGGTGTGGGAGCTCTCCTTGGCCCTGATGTAAACCTGGCTTTGCTGCCCTCAGAGTGAGTTGCTCCTGTGATCTGGCACGTGGCAGTAATGGCTATACCTTGTTTCTCAGTGATATTTTGCAGTGAGCTGTGCTTAAACTCCATGCTTCTACAACAGGAAAAAGGAGGCAAAGATAATCCCTACGTTCTATTTATTACTAGTATAATTATCCCTAATCAAAGACTTCTTGTGGGGCTAAACCCGTTATTCCTCCTTAAATATCTGTGTCCCTGACTTTTTGTGTTTAGCATCAGAAGGCTTTTGAATCCTTGCCCAATTTTAAATCAGTATTCTATTGGAATAAGCAGAGAGCCCGCAAGTCAAGCTGCCCTCTCTAGCTCAGGACAGATTTACTCTTAATATTCCAGGTTTGAGCATGCATAAGCCTTTTGTAGCAGGTCTCAACTGGCTGTGCCATTAATGGTGCCAGAGATCCAGCCACAGCTGTCGTACACTTTCTTGCCCCGCCTGTGGCAGTAACAGAGGGACATTTGCCACAGATTCCCAAATGAAACCCTAACTCAATGACAGTGTCTAAAAACCACCTTCCTATTGATTTCAAGGGGGATGGACTTCATATCTACCTTACCTGTGTGTGCTGCTAGATCCTTTGATGAGCATATTTACTTAACTGACAGACCTGAGCAATGACTCCAGAGAGGGCTGGGGTTTGGACCTGGTATACATTTAATGAAAAAGGGCATGCTTAGCTTAGAATAACGTTTTTCCTTGGTGGTAAACAGGGGAATGATCCTGCTAGGAACTTCCACGTATCATGGCTGCTTTCAGTTCTTACAAGAATATTTTAATGAGCTTTGATCTTTTTGCTTTATTAAATTTGTTTTATGTCCCACAGGGTGGATTTTTAAAAGCCAATAGAACGTGTCATTTTTCATGGGCGTTTAAAAAAGTTAATAGGCATTGACTAAGCTACTGCTATGAAAACTTCAGGTGAATGTAGAGGAAAACCAGACTTGAGATGGGGCCTCTGTGTCTGCCACAAGCAGATGGGAAGCAGGGCTTGTCCCTTGGCATAAAAATTCTCTGTGCACTTCAGCACTTCTCTACATGGATTTCTGTCTGTCAGAGAGCATGTAACATCTGCAAACACTGAATGTTTATTTATTAAGAGCTTAGTCTGGAAAAGCAGAATCAGCCCTTCAGGCTGGAAATCTGCACTTTGAAGCTCTCAACTGGAGAAAGCCATCTCTGTCTACATTATTGAGCCCATGTGTGGTGCCCCTTGTGATGATGGATGATCACACGGAGCTCTCAGAGGAGCTCAGATCTCCTGATGACAGAACTGGGCATGCTGATTCTACCCTTCCTGAGTTTAGTCCACCCAGGGTTTGCATTCCCAAATGCTCTCCCTGGGATGTATACATCCTATCCCAAGTTCTGTATGAGCTGTCTTGCCAGAGAAGTCCAGTGTCCTTATCAGTCAAAATATTCCAGCAGAGTTTGTTCCATGATTCTGGGAGTCAGAAAAAACCTATTAGTCATTACAAAAAAGGTAACTAATTCAGGATGATAGTTTAATTCACAGTGCAAGATTTGAGATTCCTTGCAAGTTGATTCATAGAAAAGTAATTTTCAAAGAATATTGTCAATTATTTGATTTTTCTTTATGTAGCCTAAACCTATTCTGAGAAGTAGTTCAACTACTTTATGTCTATCAACATAAAGTCTAACAGTTTGCACGCAATTTTCTTACGTGCGTCCTTACTCTGGTAGCCAATACTAAGAGGAAAGTGCTAGGAGTTTTTAAAGAATTTTAAGGTAGATGAGGCCTCCAGTGAAAATCAAAATCTATTTTAAAGATCCTGCCTAAAATGTAGTGCTGAATTAAAATTGGTTTGAATCTCTTACAGGATGTTCAAATGCTGAGTTAAAATTCACATGGGCTGATATTTTCATGGTTTGTTTATCCCCATGATTATTTTATTCAGATCTCTGTATAATCAGGCTCTGAGAATGTGGCTCAGCCTTGAAATCCCTGTTCTTACAAAAGACCCTTTGACTTCCAGAGGACTTTTACATAGAAAAAGATAAAAGGAGTACGTTCAAAACAAAGTTAATGTTCAAGAGCTCAGTTATCAAAGAAGTAATCTATGGCTAGATTGTCATTGGAATGTAAAGCAAAACAGTCCTTTTAATACTTCTACCTTTCCTGTACCTCTTTTTCTACAACTTGAAATAATTTAGTGCTACCTGGAGAATTGATACTTTTAAAGTTATATACCTAGCTATTTAAATAGCATTACAAATAGAATTGGTATTGTTTCCATGTATTTTAGACCCCTAAATACACAGGAATGTTAATCAATGCTTATTGTATTTAGCATTCTTAATCCTAATGGAAAAAAATAAATACGTAAGTAGGTTCAAGACATACCTCAAAATTTGCAATTCATCCCTAGCAGAAAATTTTAATACATGCTTGAAGGAAGTAATGTGACTCTCATCTTAATTACTCAATCCAGCAATAAAAATATTTTGGATTATGCATATATTTAAATATAACTTTGGTGATCTGTAACTCCCTCATGTTGATTCTTTGTGCAAGAATTTGAAGTCTTTAAATAGGATTGTAGTTAAAACATTTTATTCTTGAAGAAATCATATATTTTTCCCCTGAAGGAAGGCATCTAGTCTCCTCTCCTCCTAGGAGAATATAATAGTCTTGATTTACTTATAGAAATCTTGAGGAAAATATTTTAGTGATGGTTCACAATTTACTAATGGAGTTTTACAAAACAGCCTCTAGGAACAGCTAGAAATACATTGATTATATGGCTTCCCTGTGAGAAAACAGTAATTAAAATTATACCACAGATTCTATCAGGACATGTTAATATTTAATTAGGCAATAAATGAGCTTGGTACAGGTGTCCACAGTTGTTGACAGAAGCTTTTTTAATCCATGTAGTATTGTCTCTTAAATAAATAGTTACCTCTTTGCTTTTTTCCAGTGTGAAGTTACATAGCTAATTAGCAGCGATTAGTATTGCTGTGTTAGAATTATGAGACGAACTGCAATTCTCTTCAATTTTTCTTCTGGAGGAGCTCATTCTGTGGTCTTGTTTGTCTTGGCTTCCAGGTCATCCTGTTAGGAACCTCACGGTACTGATGCTGCCCTATTTGCCTTCTTACAGTAATTTGTTTAGCAATTAGAAAACAATCTTAGAGAAACTAACAGTGAGTTTTCTCTAATGATGATGTTAGAAAAAACTATATTAATTTGGCCTCCCCATCAAGTACAAGAAGAGAATTTGTATTCTCCGTGTAAGCATGACTCCCTTTAGTGACTCTTTCAAACTTGCTGCTGCAAACATGTAATGTAATTCTTCCTTCTCTTTCCTGAGTCTTTTTTTTTTTTTTAAGGGGTCTTACCTATGCTGCTTACTCCCCGATTTTCTTAGACTCACACTTCTATAAGTACCTTTTCATTCCCATTTCTTGGGACCATTCAATAGCATTCATCTAGAAAGAAGTCTTAAGAATTGCTGCTCCTTTATTTGGTAAATTAAGTACATTTACTTCACTACAAGTTTTGATCACTGATTAAAGGATGATATTCCCTAACAGCTGAAAATGGGCTAATATTTTTAGATGTCTGTAAGATAATTATCTGTTAAGGCAAGCTAAGATTTTATGATCTAAATCCACTTTAGTCCCAAGGGTAAGCATTATAGACTGGAGTACTGTATTCAGTTATCATGCATTCATTTTCCACTTTTGTGAATGTACATGGGTCCTTAGAAGCCATGGTATAGAAATTTCAGTTTAGGATACAGATCAAAAGCTGCAGTCAGTACAGATATTTATTTACCCATGTACTGCTATTTATTTCATTCTCTTCTCCACAAATCACTAGCATTGTGTCATTTACATCGTGATTTTCTGTTCTTGTGACCTCTTACTGAAAATTAATTAATATTTTAAGGCAATTACTGAACATTTTTTTCATCAGTCAGCTAAAGCAACCATTTTTTGATTAGGCAGTTTACTATATCAAAACACCAAGACCCGACAATTACAGAACCATTTAGGCTGGCAAAGACCCTTAGGATCATCAAGTCCAACCAATAAACCTGAACTGCAAAACGAGATCCAAAAGTGAGTGTCTGCATACAGATTCAACTTTCTTTCAAAAACTCTAAGTTCTACTTCTCTCTTCTTTGATGGGTGTAGTTTTTGACCACAATACAGTTTGACAGCAGAAATTTAATCATGTCCTTCTGCTTAGACCTTTATCAGAAAGATGATGAAATGTGTGCTCACACTGATCGCTAGCAAGAAATTTCTAAAATGTCCTTCAGGTTTGTTTTTTTTTTTCTTTCTCTCCTTTCCTTCACTTCTCTGTCTCACACAGGAACTGATATAAAGCTGATGAGAATTTGGATTTGCTTTGAAAGCATCTTTTGTTCAAAGACTAATTTTAACCTTGTGATAGAAATTGCTTTTTGTATTCTGTTGAGTGTGATATCTAGTAATTGTTTGTCAAGACAAAGTGCTGTAGGACATAATACGTTTTAAAAATTATCTTTCATAATTGCAGTAAAAGTGCCCTTGTAGTCTAATGCCTAGAAAACAAGCAAATATGTAAAAAAAGAGAAAAAAATTAAATGTTTCAATTTTAAAGCAATATGGCCTTGTATTGTAAAAAGTAGGGTTTTTTTAAAACCGTTCAAGCAAATCTAATTGTCAGCAAAGATTGAATATTCATTTCCTTATGAAATTTACAACTCAACTAGAAAATAGTTATAGATTTGACTTAAACATTACAGTTGATATTCTGGTTTTTTTGTACTTTTACTCCTAATTTGTATTGTATTTTAATCTCCTAATTTATTATTTTAGCAAGCTTAAGTTTATAATATTGTGACTTCGAGACAAACTCTCCTGTCATAATTAACAAAGTTCGGGGGGTGGCTGTTCTTTTAAGCAAGGGCAGCAAACCATTTGTATTTGACTTACAGTGGGGAAGGGATTGTTCCACAATTATTCTGAAGTAAAGAAAGTTGTTTTGTTTTTTTTTTTATTTCATACACCGATCTAGTGAGATTATCTAAAAAGTTTGGGATTTTGCTGTTTCCATCAGAAATTATTAGTACTGATGGCCTTCTGTCTGGGAATTGCATTAGTAAGGAAGGTGTGCTGAGTAAGCAGCAGTGATTAAAGCTTAGGTAGAAATGAAATTCGGTGTCTGTGAATTTTGAAGTTTCTCATGCGTTCCCATGGTTAAATCTTAAAGCACTAATGAGACAGTATGGAAAAATATTAAATACGTGTTAACTAAACCTCTAATTTGTCATTTCTCTTTCACTCAATATGAGTGGTTCAGCAGTTTTTCTCCAAAGTCCTGACGCATTGCATTTTCCCTTATGGGGCTGCAGTTTTCTGTGCTATCTTAGTGATTTGGAAAGCCAGCTTACTCACTGAAGTTGTAGTGTTAAATTGGTTTAATAAACACAAATGTAATAGTTTAATGTTGTAAAAGCATTTATGAGATAATAGTCTATTTAAAAAAAAATAGTGTGCATAACTCAGCTTATTCAGTCAAGAAATAGAGTAAGATATTAAGGAAGATTTACAAGCACTGTTCGTGTTCCAGACTTCTGGAATATAAGTACAGATTTGAGTACTTTCATCTTTGCAAACACGGGACAAACAGACATCAAAAGAAAAATAAGAATATTTTTAAGGTATCCTTTTCTCCTCTATAGCATATTAGATCTTGCAGTGAAAGCTGAAGAAGCACTATTGTAAGTTACAGCAAGGTTCCTTTTCAAGATGTGTTCTGTACTAGTGAAGAGATCAGAACACTTATGCCTTGAATCACCAACATGAAAAATGCTGGAAGGCTGCAGAAGTAATATTTTTAAATTCAATTCTTATCTTGGTGAAGAAACTTAAAAATAATTATTTTACATCATATTATCATGATACGCTATCTGTCTTCAAGAAAAGGAGAGCGATGAAGAGGAAAGAGAGGGCTAGGTGTAGACTTCATTCACAAAAGCAATGAAAAAAAAAGAGGTGTCTTTGTGGTACAATATTTTTCATACCTGGTGGTGGAAAGATTAGAGCAGTTTCTGCATGGTGGGATGTTCTGAGATAAGTTTTTCTGTCAGGGTTGTTTTCATTTTTAAAAAATGCCTCTGTGTGCACTGAGGAAAAGAGAAGGAGAGAGTGAGTAAGTGTTACGTAGATGAGGTTTTGTGCTTGTATGGGAAGAATAAAGTCTGACTTATTCCCTCACTAAATGGCAAATGCAGGTGTTAGAAATTCAACAGGCAGCATTGTGTGCAACATAGTAGTGGTTTGTGCACTGGAAGGTGCTAGTGGCTACATCAAATCTCCTTGGGCAGAAATCATAAGCAAATTTTCTTGCCTTTCTCTATGAGGCAGTAAATCTTCCTCTCTTTTGCAAAAATCCTACTCTACTAGATAAGGTCTTGTAACTGTTGGAATGGTTTTGTGTTTCTAGAGGTCCTTACTGTGCATTTAGCTTCCAGTTCAGCTGGAAAAAATTCTGCCTTGGGGAAATTCAGGAGAGCAAGTCAGTGCTTTGGGCCTCATAAAAGAAACCCTGCAGAGATGAAGTATGTCTCAGTTGTGATGGAGAGGAGGGGAGGAGCAAGTTGGAAAGGTTGTATAGAACAGCGCTGTGTGCAGTGGTATTGTTGCTTCAGGTTTCACTTGCCTTTTGTGGATGGTTAAAACTCCAGAAGGGGTGATACTAGACACAGTCTGGCTAGACAGCTGAGTCACAGAAGAGGCAAATCATCACAAGACCTTGAGTGAGAGTTGGCAGGGAATTACGAGGACATAAGTCTGTGATGCCGTTTGTATCTATGAGGGTGTGCAAACAGCAGTGAGCCAGATTTCCAGAATGCTTTAACTACTGCGATATTAGGCAGAAAAAGGCAAAGTCTCCTCCATGTTTCCACATAGGTGAAATTATAATGATGTTCTACTAGGGAATGGTAACTAGTACATAAGGGAAAAGTTAATAGGCATTGACTAAGCTACTGCTATGAAAACTTCAGGTGAATGTAGAGGAAAACCAGACTTGAGATGGGGCCTCTGTGTCTGCCACAAGCAGATGGGAAGCAGGGCTTGTCCCTTGGCATAAAAATTCTCTCAGGGAAAACTGAATCTTGATGTTGGGGGATTGATTAAAGCATTTAGAAAATAAGCTCTGAAAACATTTCACACATACTGGATTTTGAAGTCTATACAGCCTTTTCAATATATTTTTATAAATGTTGGGGAGAAAAGCACATCATAATTTGGTTAAATAACTGCATTTGTCAGCTACTGTACATTTTTATTCGTTTAAGGGAGGTGGTGTATTGAACATAGTAAGGTAGGAACTTATATTTGAGCTGGTTTTTTTACATTGCAGTTTACTGACTTCAGGTATGCTGTTTTGAAATACTAGACTGAAATTACCTTAATAAGGTATTTATGTAGATCTCTCCTTCACAAAGAAGCCATTGTGGCTGCTTTGGTGCTCACTTCGACGTTTAATGAGCAGCACCGCCAGGAATGTACACATGCATACTCCACTTGGCAAGTATAACGCCCTCCTTTCCTAGAAGAAAGAAAGGTCAAATAAATTAACTTTGTTAGAAATAGTAATCTGCTCATTGTGTTTAATCTTTTTTCTCATATTAATGAAAAGAAACTGACAATGGTCACTAATTCCTACCTGCTTTCATATGTTAAACTGAGAAAAGCTTAATTTGAAGTGACTTTCATTGACTTTGTGGGCAAACACTGCAAGGCAAGTTCTCTGTATCTCTTAGAAGTCTCTCAGAGTGAAGAAAACTGACAATAACACTTTTTATAGTATAATTAAATGTATTTTTAAAATCAAAAAATCTCACTTGAAACCTTAATTATGCTGCAGCCATTTACATTGCAGAACACCTGTATTTCAGGAGTGAATAGTTGCACAATTGCTTAATATATTAATTAAAGCTACGATCAATGTAATTTCTTTTCGTTTTCAGAATAAAAATGCCCAGGTGTTCTCTTAAGCAACTGTCATGTAAAAGGGGTTATTCTCTCACACCATTTGTGTTTGGTTAATCCATCAGTGACCCAGGAAAGCCAATACCTTGTGCCCCACCAGTCTGGCAGTGTCTAACTAAGGGGACCCTTCACTGAACAGGCTGTGGATCAGAGGACAGCTCCACTGATGTGTTCAGGGTCACTCAGTATAAGAGACAGCCCTTCCTGGGGCTCTACAGTTGAGTGTATCAGCAACTGCCAGTGCCCTTGAAGAACTCCCACTAACAGTGTACAGAATAACATTTTTTATTAATATAATAGAAGATTGTGACAGGTTGAAGTTCAGAGATTGCTGGTGATAGTATCTGCCTGCAAGATTGTATTAAAAGCAGTTTATGGATAAGCTCTAATTACTAACAAAAGCTAGCTTGAGATAATCAGTGTACATAAATATACAGTTCTTACCCACTAGGCATCCCTGTGGGAGAGAAGACAGCTCCCTTTGACTGATCCCAGAAGTTGTAGTGGAGTATTCCCTATCTTCTCCTCATTTTTAACTTACTTTTATACTATTTTTTTGTTTGGCTGGAGCATGTATTGTGTGTGGGAAGTTGGGCATTTTGACCACATTCCATCTGGGGAGTAGCAACCACATTTTCTCCCTATAATTTTCCATACTGTCATAACTATGTCTGTAACTTTCCATTCCTCCCCATGTTCTGTTTTATCCCTCCCTTGGCATTTACATTAACTGCAATTTTTGTAACTTTCAAGTTTTCTCTAATTTTACCCCTCTTTTCCCCACAGCAGCTCTGCCATTTCAAGTGTTCATTAACATATTTTCAGCAGAAATATTTTGAAAAAAAAATTGGGCAGAAAAAGCATGTTTTGAGCTCTGCAAATCAATAGAAACACATCAGACCTTTGATATGAAAAATCATACAGATTTATTCTCTTGGTTCTTTTTATATTATTATATATATTTTATTGTATTTGCCTAGTATTACTGCATCAACTGAATAGGCATGAGGTGGCAGAACTCTTGGGAGACTGCTTTTCTGCAACTGGCCTCTTAACATGTTTTTCTCCAAATACTACTACTATTACTTTTTTTTTTTCCTTTTTTTAGTTTCTAGGAGACATGATTATGAAATAAAAAGTGAACTCAGTTAATGAAGAGCTGTCTTCTTGGTTCCCCTAAAACAATAAGTCTGAGAGAGAGGTGAATGGCTTGATTAATTTCTACATGTCATTAACTTCCATGCCCTCAGATGGCAATGTTAATATTCACAATGTGAATTATTTCTCTGCTGATTGGTTTAGGAGAAACACACAAAGGATGTACTTATTGCATGCTCTAGCACTGTGCCCAACAACCCTTTGGATGCCCTAAAACTTGAAATGCCTCTGCTTTCCTGATTCCATTGGTCATTTTAGGCAGCATGGTTATGATTTTACAATACAAAAATCTGTGGCAATTAACAACAGCAAATGTGGACAGTGGGAAGCAAAACAAAATCCAGTACTAGTAAGGTATGGACTGATATATTGATACATGGCTAAATAAATTTAGCTGACTAAAAACTGCTGAGTGTCTGGACTTTATCTTTAAAATGTTGTCTCAAACCTCCCAGCCCATTAGATTTAAGTAGTTTAGAATTCAATGATCTGATTGCAGAGTTCAGAGATTATTAGAGCAAATGGGGCCTGATCAATGACTTGGGTCATCTTTTCAGTGTGTTAATTAATTAATCAACAGGAACAGAAATATATGTGTAATGCAAATTAATTCAGTCTCAAGTTCCTAGAATACCAGAATTGGTCATGCACAGAAGAGGGGAATCCAAAAGCAGCAGGGTATTAGTGCTTTTATCTGTCCAACACCACTTTCTTTGGTGATGTCCTGAACTGGAGATACTTGTAGGATTGGTGTGATTGTTTCTACTGTGCTCTCCTGGAGAAATGAATAAGGTTTTGAGGCAATGGAAGAAATTCAATAACTGAAATATTCATGATTCTCAGTTGGCCCTTAATTCTATTTGTTGTCACTGATTCTCTTCATTTACATTAACCCCCAAACCATATTCTTTTGCTGTAATCTAGTACCGAATACAGTTTCCCTAATCCCCAAGTCCACATTGAATTGCACTTTTTCCCCATGAAACAAAGTAATTTTATGTTGTATTTTCTGTTACCTTTGCCAATTATTTTTTCAGAGTTTTGGGGTTTTTTCCCAGAGCTTTGTCTTTTAGTGTGGAAAGATATAAGCTTTATTCTCCTCTAGTTGCTACTTAGTAAAAGTCTTCTATCTTTGGTCTTCAGAGTACATGAAAGTGCTATGCTGTTTTTCTGAAGGACCATACATTGCCTGCCTTGAATGAGAGATTTAGATACTTGATTTGTTTTGGACGTTGGAGACATTCTTCTGTTCTTGTATGTGGAACCAGGTCTGTTCCTCCATGCAGGAACCAGACCAACTCATTGTTCTCTGTTTAGAACCAATAAAGTTTTTAGGTTCAAACCCTGAAGCACTTCCTGTCAGGCTCTTGCTTCAGTTCTGTTGTGGCTTTTTATGCACACAGTAATTTTCATTAACAATAAAAGGGTTGTGTGCATAGTTGGGATAAAAGGAAAAACTGGGGTTTCAGAAAAGAAAAGGAATTATCAGTGCCAGCATTTGGTCTCACAATTCCTGCACATGGGAAAAGTCTGTGTTCGATTAAAACTCCAGAAGGTGGTATGTCACAAACCCCATGGACTGGAACACAAGGGCTACTGCAGCTGCTCTGCCATTACCTGCTGGTTTTGGAGACAGCAATAGCAATTGTCAGCCACTAGAATTTCCTGTTTTAGTGAAACAACCTGTGGTACCGTGTAAAATTCATTCCTAAGACTAAGGGCCATGAAGTTGGCTAAGTCCATCCAAGAGATCCTTTGCCTGACTCTTCCCTTGTTCAGCCTCCTCATAGCCATGGCAGGAGACAGAAGATGAAGAGGTTGGTAAGGCAATTTCTGTGTAGGTATTTCACACTCATCTCAAAGAGACAATTTTCTATTCTGTCACTTGTGTGATTTTATTTTGTATGTACATAGACAGATTCCTTGAATCATCACATAAGTTAAAAATTCCATTTTTTTTCCATGAACTGTGAGTCTCCCTGTGCCTAGGGCTGTCATGTGCTAACAAGAGACAGGAGGAGTGCCAGAGTGTCAGTCATTACAGACTTTCCATCTAGTTTACTCTTAACTAGGAGGGGCAAATGAGGAACTAGATCTTAAATAAGGACAGCATATCCCTCCCACGAAGAAACCAAGACAAAGCAGCCAGGTGGTAATGTTTGGATTTCAAAGCCAGGAAGAATTTTTGGAAGCAGAAATGGCTTGGTCAGGAAAGATGGAGTGGTGAACGGACACACCAGAGAGGTCTTGTGACACAGAGTGGGGCGGCAGTGGAAGCCTTTTCTTCTTCATTGTAAGAAACTGATGTCTGTGCTTCTGGGGAATGTGAGGGGAAGGTCCCTGAGCACCCAAGGGGATCTCACAAAATCTCAAGGAAAATTCAACAGTGCAGAAACGTAGGCAGAGAGATGTATGTGTGTTTACTATTTCATATGGCTCTGTGTATCTCTTGTGGTCATTAAAGTGAAGAATGGATGCTTTTGAGACAGTTTGCAAAGTCTGTGCATTCCCTGATTCAACTCTGTGGGATCCTGGTGAGAAAAATTGTCATTCAGATGTTGACTATAACTGAGCTCAGGGAAAGAGTGTGTCAAAGCTGTGGGGCATCAGCAGCAATTGCAGAGTCTAAGCCAGGGTCTCTCCTTTTAGAAGGGAGAAGAGACCCAAGAGTGTTTTTACATGGAAACAGACAGAGGCTGTGAGAGAGCTTCACACAAGGTATAATCTAGGCTGTAGTATCTCAGTCTTTGAATTCTTACCTGTAGTACAATGAAACCGAGTGGAAGAACACCAAGGCTTGCATGTAGAGAGATAACAAGCGGTACCGTTGGTGGCTCCAAGCATTATCTGGCAAACACATGCACACAAGCGAGCTGCAAAATGGAAGTCAGACCACGTACATCATCATAATTTACACTAAACCCAGGAGTAATAATTCCCACCAGCAGGCAGGCTGTTAGCTCAGGCTTAGTGCCATGCTACAGTAGCTGCATAGCTGCTGACTGCTTTGGAGCATGGGAGGAGGCAGCCCCTGGGTGCCTGCAGCGGGGTCAGGGTGACTCCCCACAGCAGCTGTGCCTGAAGGACTGGGCTCGGGCTGCCAGGCACTGGCTGTGTGTTTGCTCACAGGGCATGATGTCCAGTGCACACAAACAGCTTTCGAGGATGGAGTCAGAGCACACTCCTCTGAGGCAATTCAAAAGGGCTGAAATGCTCAAGAGGATAATGTGGAGCAAACTGAAGTAAACAGTTCCTCTGCATAAACTCTGCAATTTTTGTAATTTGTTTAGGGAGCGAGGGCTGTGCATTTTACTGTATGGTTTTGGTTTGCGTAAATTCAGAAAGTGTTCTGAATTATTTTTTTCTGAAAATATAGCTTAACTTTTGAGAGGGAGTTGAAGGTTTTTTGATGAAGGGAAAATAGTATGATAGGAAAATGGGGGGTTGATGTGGTGTCTGTGTTCCAGACTGACTAGGTCTGAAAACAGATGAACCGGTAAGATTACCTTGTATGATTTCTACATATGTAAATGGACATACAACGATCTATCAATATAAAATATTAGTGCATATTTACTGTATAATAATTAATTCAACTTTATAAGCAAATTAAGATTGCCCGAAATTTACATACAATGTGGAGAAAAGTCGCTTTATCCTCTGTAACTGCGGCATTTGGCGGATTCAGGAATAAATAATCTTTTGTGGCAAGGGTATGCCTTATCAAACATATGCAGATCAGTGCTAATTAATGCTAATTAAGGTTTCCTGTCTATCTAGCTGGAAAAACGTCCAAATGTTATGAAATCCAGTTAGTATGCCTATTACCCTAATTGTTTTATATGGGATGGTTCTTAATTAAAATATGTAAATTTACCTTAATTGCTATATTCTAATAGAGGTTCATGTTATCTCACTAAAAATGACAAGATGGTGAGGAGGGGTACTTAAACAAATAATTCTGATATGTTTGTAAATAAATGACCTTTACTCAAAATTATTTTTAATTGGAAATTGGCAAAAGGAACATTTTGCCATCTCCGTTTCTCTTTAGTTTTAAATAATGTCAGAATTTGTGGTTCTTTGTTAATATAGATCTGGTGACATTGCAGCTTAATTAAGACTACTAAGCAAGACAACATTTTGTGTGTTTACTATGTGTTTCAAAATTGTTTGCTAACCTCACATAGACCTTCAGAAATGTTGTACTTTACAATATTAATCTTTATTTTAGCTATTTTTTTGTTTGTGTTTTGATTTTTCTCTCTTTTAATCATATGATTGAATTTGTGAAGTTTGATGCACTGGTGTACTTCTGCTGGTGCCTGGCCCATGCCTTTGCAGCAGAGAGGCTGGTGAACTGCACCTCTTTGAGCTTCACCCGTGAGTGTAGGACATGGGCTTGGATCACCTTTGGAGGAATAGCTCTCGTGTCTGCTGGAACATGACTGAGGCCTGCACAGGTTTCTACACGAGGCCTTGTGTGCCCTCTGGCCAACACGGAAGCACTATTTGAATGATATTTTGTATGGCAGTTCATAGGTATACAATATTGGCATTTTCTTTTTAGTTATCACACCATTTCACACACAGAGCAAACATTTTTCTCCTCTGATGTGAAGAATTTAATTGGAGAATCTCCTAATTTAGAGAACTGCCCTATGGTGGTAGCTTTTATTCAGCAGTAGATTTTTAAAACACTTGTTACATTTTAGCTTGTATTACATAATATGCATCATCAACATAAACCTCTCTTTGCAAAACCCATCTGAAAGTATTTCCTATTTTGCAGGATATTGTAACCAATGTTTCTCCAAGGATTGTGCGTGGAACTACTTCTGGTCCTCTGTATGGCCCAGGCCAAGGCTCTTTTCTAAACATTGAACTGATCAGCGAGAAAACAGCAGCATATTGGTGTAAAAGCATTACTGAACTGAAGGCGGACTTTCCAAACCATGTAAGTGCCACTTAATCATAAAGATACAACACACTTGGAATCTTTAGTTTACAGGTCTGTGAAACCCACATATTTCGTATTTATTCAATAGAATGCAAATTACTTTATTGACATACAAGTACATTATTAAAAACCAGTAAAGCCCATCCAAATAATATTTATGACAGAAAATTCTGTGAAATTCCTGTCATGCAGGGGGCAGTCATGATTTTTTTAGTTAGGCTGATGTATACTTTCAGATAGATAATATCAAGGGAAAGAGTTGATCCCAGTGTGGATGCTTGGCAGTTCTCTTGTGAATAATTTTTTATGTAAGATCATATGTAATTTATAATAAGAATTTTTACTGTGAATTTTAATTTGATCATAAAATGAATTTATGTTCTTTTCATTCTTAATCCAAATGTAAAATAAGCTTATAGTGTTTTTATAAGCAATTGAGTGCTCTAAGTGAAAAAACCCTATACTGAAAGTTAACTTCACTACGAGGGTAGAGCTTTGTTAGAGCCTGTTTGGCTGTGGGGAATATCTGTCTCAAAGGTAAAAATCACAGTTGGGAGCAATGACAACAGCTAGCTGGCATAAATGGTTTTCAGCTACTGTTCTTCTGAATAAGAACAACAAGGTAGAAAGTAAAATTATCCTCAATCATTATCTCGAAAGGATAGAACAAGAAATCCCAGAGCCTGAGTATCTTCTGTCTTGAAGTTATTACCTCCATGCTTCAGCTATGAGCAAAATAAGTGAACATTCCCGAATATATTATGACATGAAGATAATCAAGAGGAATTTTTTTATTCCTGGTGTTTAAATGTGTGCATCAGCAAGCATAAAAGTGTTTAAACATTTCATATTGACAGTAAAAGTGCTGCTTGTTTAATATCCTACTTCCCTATGAATGGACTGTGTGTTTCTTTGCTGAGATTCTCATCACTTTATTTACTGTGAGCTTCATCATAATGAAAGCATGAACCACAAGATAATATCCTATTCCCTGATTTTGATTTTAATATCTTTTGTCAAAGTCCTGGATATTGCATGCAGGCAGACTGTTGGCCATTTCTGCTGTGGGAATGCCATCCCACTGCAGTCTTCACCAAAAATCCCTCACAGCACTTTATGCTTGAGATCAAACCGTTCTCTTCTGTGAGGAAAAGCACTAGCAGCATTTCAAAAGGAAGATTTGAATTTTCTGAGACCTAATGTTGTGTGTGGGATGAAGAAGTCCCACTCTTCCAGAGTTCCTGGGGTGAACATCTTCTGATCATCCCTCATTATATGTGAGTTAATACTTTGAGAATGTGAATTCAGTTTCTGCACGTTGGCTATGGCTGCTACTGTGGCATCTTTGAGGTTGGTAACACTTGTGTGGGCATAGGGAAAGCAGCACCCAGCAGTAGACCTTGGCATTGCTTACAGGGATTTTTAAAACATGCCTGTGAACTCATCTGTCTTATAATTATAATGGTAAATTTGTTGCTAACTGGAAACAGAATTTTGTTCACTGAGGAGAAGTCTCTTGGTGCTTATTTTGAGATATTCTGTATAATTACTACTTGCAGGATTTTCTTCACCCAATTGCTGTTCTTTCCTCTAGAAAGGGTTTTTCAACTTTGTGTGTTTTATTAAAACCAAAACCAGTTTCTGAGAACTGTTTGCGTGAACTTAATTAACAAGCAAAGAATGACATTTTCTTCTCAAATGAAGGCCAAACATGAGGATGCTAGTGATTAAAGCAAAAAAACTTATTCAAAAAATCTTACTGAGGCAAATTTTAAAAGCAAATCAAAACTTACACATAATTACTTTTGCTGTGAAATACAAGTAAGTTAGACTAAGATTTATGTTACAGATGAAAAGGATAAGAGCAAAATAGCCATCTCACTAGAAGATGATCTCACAACAGCATTCTATTGCCGTTGGGAAGAAGCAAACCATAAAGGGCAGCTAATCCCAGCAGAAGCTAGGATGTAAACTGAATTTTGCATTGGGTTGTGCAGGAGAGGACTGCCAGTCACAGTTCCGTGGGCAATATCACTTAGCTATGGCACGTTGCCTCTATAAATCAGGAACTAGTGTCTCCCTTGTGCTGTCTTCAACCCCTGTAGTGGATGGCCTCATTCTTTGTCTCTTCTGTCTTCTGATTCTTGCTTGTAGCTTGCAAATATCTCTGGCTGGCAGTCTTTCCCTTTCTCCACTTCTATTATCTTCTCCTTTTGACCCCAAATCCCCTTCAAGTGGATGAGGGAAAAGCTGCCACCACCAGGAACTTGCTTCAGTGCCACCAGCAGTGACTAAAATATTTTAAGGGTCCAAGCAGAGGAGAAAGCAGGAGTTGTCTGGACTTTGTATGTTACCTGGTAAAGTGTTATCAAAAGCTGCCTTCTGGGGTCAGCCTACCACAGGTGGGAAGTGCATAAATTTTTCAGTTCATGACTAGGCCATAACTGGGACATGCAGTGGTTAAAGTGCTTTAGTCAACAGGGTAAAAGAACTAACACTAATGTCACAAGTCCCACTTTCATATTTTATTCACCAAGGAGATACATTATTATATGGTGTATTGGTGTACTTTTCAGCCAAAAAGTGGCTGGAAGAATGACAGAGTATTCTTATTCAAAGAACTAGTTTACCTAGGAAATATAAATTCAGCCAAATAGAACTCACCTAATGATATGAACAGGATTGAAAACTGTGTGGAAAAAAAATCACTTTTATGTTAGCAAACGTCTACAAAATTTAATCCCTGGGAAGTGGCTGAGAAAGTTGGAAAAAAAAGTTGTAAAGCCTGGGAGGGGAACTTACTGTTAAAATTTTACATTCAAATACTTGACAATGGCTACAATCGGGCCATTATGTGTGCTGGGAACTGTGAATACTGGTGGTGGCAGTATGTCTTGGTGACCTGGTAAAGCAAGGAGCTGTAATCTCTTTAACATCTGCCCTGAGGAGAACAAGCTTGAAAAGAATAAGGTTTGAAAATAGTAAAAAACTTCACTGCAGAAAAACGTGTACCAAGGTTTCACTAAGAAAGTGATGAATGCAGTTGCCAAATAGTCTTTCTACACCTTCTTATAGCTGGTGCCCTGTAGATGATAATAAAGTAAGCAAATCAATTAAAAACCTCAATATGCAAATTAGTTTGGGTCTGGGTATGTGCAGGTCACAGCAGTACAAATTTGACAGGACACATCATGAAACAGATTGCAGGGGAAATGTCATTCCCTACCAGAGTAAGAAGAGTCCATCACAAACAAGAAAACGTCCAAGAAATCTGCACCACAAGAAAGAACTGGGATCTTGAAAGAAGATGCCAAATTTAATATTTTTTAATATTGCTATGTTAGTATACTGAAGTCTTAAAAGTAAGTTTTTGGCCTCCTAGCTCAACACAAATGAGTTTGATCTCCTGCATGACTCTAGGGAATGTACATAGGGTACCAGATTGTCAGCTGTGACACTGAATCTGTGATTCAGATATCAGTGTCGTGATGCGTTGAATTGAGAAACCTCTTCTGCTAGAAACAGTAAGTAGTCATGGACCCCCAAACTAAGCTGAAAACTCTTGTCTTAATGTTTGTTCTGCTGCTTGTGGAATGTTGCTGACAGTCTCTCTGACAGTTACTCAGCAGAGAGCAGCTTTTCAAGGCTGAAGCTGTTAAAGATGTATTTTTGTTCAACATTTTGTTCAGAATGTCCCAGGAACACCTGTTGGGAATAGCCATGCTAGAGAGTGTGTGAGAACAGATCACTGGATCCCAGGCTGGAAACCATCTTCTTTGTAGCATTGTGGGGTTTTGTTGTTTTTAGATTTGTTTTGTTTTTTGTTTTTTTTTTAAATTTCCTGGAATGGTGCAATTAGTTTTTTATATTATGAGGTTTTTTTTCTACTGTAGGAGTATGAAATAAGGCTGCCAGTTTTGTTTGGATTTGGTCTCTGTGGGTTCTTGGTTTGATTTTCTTTAAATTTAGGTAACAAACCCAGATTTGGTTTAATTCTACCCTGTGGGGATAGGAGAAGATAAAGGGCTACAGAGGAAGAAAAGTACAATCTTAACAGGCATTTATGAGTGTATTGCTCCTACAAATAAATTTTGGTGCAGAAACATGCAGTGTTCAAAGAGATGAAGTCATAAGGTGAATATAAATAGACTTGCAGAATTTATTTGGATATTTTGCATTGGGAGGTTTAATTGGTTTGCCAGTGTGATCCCTGAACTGGTGTCCTACATATCAGTCTTGTGTTGGACCAGCTCAGCTTTTAAAACAGTTTTTGTCTACAGACTGGGAACAACATTTATCTATTTGTGTAAACCTTTTTCCTCACTAAGTCTGCACTAATAGTAGGCCCTGTAATCTGGTCACTGAGAGGAATTGACCAGAATATCTAAAATTGATATAGATCTCCTTTGAGACTTAAAATTAAGGGACATTAGGTGGAAAACTTTCTAAGATACATAGGATTCATAGGCTTCACAGCTTTACTGTGAGAAGGTCAAAGTTGGATTTCTCACTAGCAGTATTATGAATAATATGTTTATTTTTGCAGGTATTGTTATAACTTTTGCTTTTAACGGGTATTTAGAGGCCTGTGGGATGTTGTACATAGTATTTACATATACCAGTCAAAGACTTGCTTCAGGTTATAAAAAGCAAGTTTTGTTCTTCCTAGGCCTAGTATAGATTGCTTTGAGAAATGATAACTCTCCACTCCCAATACCTATCTCCATGTGATAAATCTCATGCATCTTGATAAGCTCAGTATCTGCAATATTGGAATAATAAATTTCTAAACAATCAGGTAGGGCCATGCCCACATGGACCTCACTTGGTGTCAACATCAACCAGTACAGTGTCACATTAATGGGGAGGGTACATGCTGTGCATTCTCAGGCTTATCAGAGGACTTTGCTGGAAGTCCAGATGCTTCTCCACGTGCACTGAAAAGGACAGAGCACAAGGGGAGAGAACCACAAGCTGGGCTTCCTAGAAGCCTGCGCACTCCCAGAAGTGCAGAACAGCTACCTGAGTTGCTTTATCTGAGTTTCAGGCTCACAAATCACATTTAAAAAGCTCCAGAAGTTGTTATTGCTGCAGCTTAAACTTCCCAAAGCCAGCCGTCATGGATGCTTGGTAGGAGGTGAAAAAACCCACACAGCAGTTGTTAAATTCACCATATGGAAAAGATCCCTTTCACTACAGAAAGCTGGCAGTAGGCCCATTCCCTTAACATCAGAGGAAATCCTTGCTGAAAAAGGAAGGTGAGGTTGGAATAAGGCACTTATATGGATTGCCTTGTCCAGGAACTAAATCACTTGGCCCTAGACAGTGTGGAGCACAAGAATGGCCATAATTCCTCCATTTCCAGTGACTACTGTGGTAGGTAGAAAGGAAGAGATCTTGGAGCACATGAGCACATTTCCTTTTTCTCTTTGTCATTCACCACAAGAAAAAGGGAGGATGAAAAACAGTAAAGAAAAATATTTCCTAGAAAAGGGAAGGAAAAAAGAGCAGCCCCGAAAGAACAGCAGACACATTAAAAACATTCCTCTGCACCTTCCAGGGAAGCTTCCATTTTTCCCCCATCCTGAGGGTGTCCCTATTGCTCCTGGGCCTGGTTCAGCTCTTTGTGAGACAGCAGGATGCATTTTCTCCATGTTCAGTCTAAGCAGGAATTCAGTAAGAGATCTGTTTTACACAGTGAACAGAACCAGAGGCTAGTAACAGAAATGTTGATATATTGCATTTTCAAGATCACATTTGCTTATAGGGAAGGAAATTTTTTTGGAAAGGCTCTTCCACAACACATAAAAACTGCTTAAGCCTCACAAGACCTGAATATTGACAGAGATGGGTCTGGGCGAAAAAATATGGTGGTGTAAATTTTCACTCCTTGAGGCTTAGGTGTTAGTGAAAAAAAAAAAAAAAAAGAGAAAACACAGGAAAATTCTCATCTATCATCTCATCTACATGTTTTGATAGTCATGTTGAGTACAGAAGATCTGCTTCAGCCTTGAAAAGTAGCAGAGAAATGACGTGGAGTCAATTTAAAATCTCTTTTCTGGAGGGGATGTGGGGAACTGCAGGCCTAAAATCTTTTGTCCTTGTATGCAAATTGGTAAAAGCTGTTCTAAAAAATAGAACTAGTACAAAGAAAACAAACAAAAGAGTGAAGAACTCCCTTTATAATATGTTATGCCTTAAAAAAAGAAAAAGGAAGTTCTTTGAGGACATCAGGAGAAATTCAGATGATAAAAGTGAACTTGGGTTTCCAGAAGTGTTTTGTAGGGTCCTTCACTGAGGAATTTGAAATAAATTAAGTTATTGTAAGATTAGAGGAAGAAAATTACATGCATAAATAACCAGTTAAACATAGGAAACAATGTTAAGGAATAAATAGTCAATTTTCACAATGGATAGAGAGCTGCAGGAAAATTCTTTAGGGATCTATGCTGTGTTCTATGCTATTTAAAATGTTTATTAACAATCTGGAAAAGAGAGAGAATTTTAAGAATGTAAATTTTGCTGATAATAGTGTGTAAGGTAAGGAGAGAGAGATGAGAGCTGACATAAAGGTTTGTGGAAACTCTTGCATTACTGATTGACTGTCCAATGAACTCCCAGAGAAAAAAAATGATAGTATGCAGATGGGATAAACCAATAATAAATTTATATGTACGGTGACTGATTGTAAGCTAACTATACTAGGGTTATAGTAAGACAGCACTATGAAAAATCTCAGCTTAATGCTGAATAACATTGAAATAAGGCTTATCAAACACAGAATTTCTAGGAAAGGAAGAAAACAAAGCAGAACCCATCACTATGTCAGCTTGTTGATTCTTTTTTTTTTCCCTTCACATTTTGAATACACTTTGTGGTTCACATCTTTCTGGATTGGAACCAGAAGGGTGATAGGTGGAAATGAGTGATAGGAGATGCTTCACCACATGGCTCAGCAGCTGTGGAGCTCATACTCATGGGGCATTGCCAGTCCCAGAGGTACATGCAGGCTGAGCAAAACCTACTGGGAAAACTATCTGAAAACATCACCTCTGACTGAGGGAATTCCTTTGCCACAGATTTCTTAAAAGCTGGGCAAATTTTTTGGGGAAATACTACTGTGAGCTTGCCCTAAGGGAGCTGCTGCTGGTGCATGTGGGAGAAGGGGGCCTGAGCTGCGTGACCCATTCCTGGGGATTTACACTGTCAGTGCACAAAGAGGAGCTCTTAGCTTTGCACCCAGGATCAAGAGCCCTCTCTGCCTCCCAGTCCTGTCTCAACCTTTGGACCATTGTTCCTGTATTACATTTTGACAACCTGATTAGCGTGTAACTACATCACTTGAACTCAAGCTGAGGTATAGATATATTTTGTACTAGTCTGAAATGATATGCTAAGGGGTTTGTAATTCAAATGCTACTTCCAATTTACTAAGATTTGCTGCATTTCCAGAGGGTCACTTCAGACAATCCTACATACAGTAATACAAGAAAATCTGCTAAAAATTTACCCAGAGATGGAATCTGATCATGCATGTTCAAATGACCATGCAGTATATGTCATAATGTTTGATCCCAACTGCACAATATTCACATCAGATTTTTTTTTTTTTATTCTAAAATTTTTAAAATATGGTTATTAATCTTGGCAAAGAAGTGGAAACACATACTCTGGTCATCAATTTGAGGAAATTTTATTTCAGGAAAGCACATATCTGTCACTGGAAATCACAATTTGTAACTGAAAATAGTACTACATGGTAAGTTCAGTGAGATTTTTGCAGTCAATTTATGATTCAGATGTATATGTTTGTGGAGACAAATTAGGACTTGGAGGAAAAATTTGGGAAGGTCTTTTATGTTTTGCACTTGGAAACTACTGCTTTGTTGAGAAACCTGTCAAACTAGTTTAGTGCAGACCTGTACATTCTTCCTATGTGTGTTTTGAAGCCATGACTTATTTTGTTTGTTTTACTATCACAGCTAAGGTTTGAAAAATAGTGAGTAGTTCAGTAAGGCGGAAGACTGTTTGTACATATGCTAAGAATATCTTTTTGATTTAAAAAGTGATTTATTGATCCCTGGGAAAAAAGAACAATTTTCACAGTTCTGTGTGGACTATGAACACATCTTTAAAACTTTAGCCTTGGGGTAAGAAGTATGAGAAAATTAAAGCAGTTTCTGAAATACTTCACCAACCATATCCTAGAAAATGACCCAATCTGCTTGATTATTGGAAAAGACAAACTCCTTAATGACTAGCATCAGCTGAAGCTGCTTCAGGATGTGCTTTGGCAGTTGTTGCTAACAATTCCTTTTCTGCACAGATATGTGAGCGGTCATTAAGTAAGAGTATTGACAAAGGAAATGCCCTAAACATAAAGACAGTATGATTAAAAAGATATTTCTAGAATGTAATTCTGCTGACAGTGACATGAAGTGTTGCATATTTCTGTTCATCTTATTAAAGTGTGAACATGCAGACTATTATTTAGAGGGAAAAGACAATCTCTTAAAAATCCCAACTGTTTTCTCAGTTTTGTGTACAATGGAGTGCTTCAAAATGATCTGTGTGATCTGCTTGGGTATCAGGACTGTAGGCTGTAGAAATGTCCTCCACAAACTGCAACAAAGGAAATGGCATCATGTATTAAACCCCCTGTATGCTCAGATATCCATTTCGCCCCCTCAATCTGTGCTTAAAATAGCAATAACAACCTTGGTGCAGGGCATTTCCTGGCGATTAATAACTGGCCAGGGTTAATGGCCCTCAGCAGTGCCTCAGGCCATCAACTCCTCCCAGTCAGTCATTACTCCCTGGGAAATGCCCTTTTCTGGGTAGTTATTGTTTTAATATTAAGATGTAGATGCTATTGGATGGAGATCAAATGACCTTGTGGCAATCTTACAAAATAAATGTTAAAAATTAAATAAAGGCAAGATTTAAAAATTATTAAGAGTCAACGATATATAAAAATTAAAATCTGAAGTTTGTAAAAATGACAAAATTCTGCTAGTCTGATTACCTGTGCAAAATATATATTCCTAAATATGTCTTCCTAATTTCATGTTTGTCATAGGCAATTGGCTAAATTATAGAATTTGATCTTTTAAAATGCACAGTACCTTTGACATTCACTTTACTGTCTGTGATTTTAGTCTTTTATGAAGCACTGAGCATATGTGATTAAGATAATTTTGGTTTTTTTTGTCTTTTATATTACAATATTTCTATTACAACAATAACAGTAAAGTGAATGTATCCCTGATCAAAGTAGTAGGTAAATGCTGTTCCTGTAGCCCATATTCTGTATATTCTGTGATGCGGTTTACATTTTAGGCATTCTGCTAGAGCTCTAATGAAGAAAAATATGAAGGCTAGGTCTATATTTAAAAGGCTTGCTCACATACTTATGTAGGCTAGGAATACTAAAAATAAAATGGCATCTAACTGCTGTCCTGGCAGAACCCAGTGTAGATGCAGTTATGCCACCAAACTGTTTATTTTTGTTCAGAAGCAAGTGCGGCGTTTGCTGCTCTGAACTGTGCCGGTAGTAGGAGAGCTGGCTCTCTGCAGACATGTTCTAGCTCAGACAAGAAAGGCAGAGGCACATGCTTGAATCTATCACAATTAGAGCCAGCTCTTCAGTGTGATTGACAGCAGCTGGACTATATCCCAGCCTCCTGTGCTTTCTGGGGAGGGGGGCTAGGGAAAGATCTCAAATTCTGAGCGAAATGTGGGAATGAAGTGTTCCAAGATGTTTTTTCTTTTCTTTATCTACCAAGAGGAACATGTAGATTAGCAGAATTCTCAGTGGGCTCTGAACTGATCTTATTCTACACCCTCAATACTGCTGGTAGCTTCCAAACTTTTTATGCACATTGTGTTTAGGAACTATGACTATGAACTTTTACGTAGTCTTCATTATTAAACTTCTCATATCTGCCACAATTCCATGTTCTAGATCTCAATTTACCCTGTTCCATATTTTAATTCTTTTGTTTGTTTTGGATTTTTGTTTGGTTTGGTTTTTTGGCCTTCTGTTTTGTTGGTTGTTTTGCCTTTTGTTGGTTTTTTTGGTTGTTTTTTGCTTGATTTTGGATTTTTTGTTGGTTTGGTTGGTTTTTTTCTGTTTTTTNTTGGATTTTTTGTTGGTTTGGTTTGTTTTTTTCTTGTTTTTTTTTTTTTTTTTTGGTTGTTCTAATGAACTGTGCTTAAGGGAGCAACTGCTAAACAAGCAAAATGAGGAGGCCAGCAGGATCCAAAAAGCAATCTTTTTCATACAGTCTTAATCTAATACATGATTGTGCAAACACAGACATGCCAACCGATTACCATGGGATAGCAAATTTCAATGTGTCAGTGTGGTAACTACCCCTATTGGGAACTTGCAGCAAATACAGGCTGATTCAAGTTCATATGAATTTCTTCAGTTTTGGACATAGCAAACCAGCCTTACCTCCTGTTTTAGGGGGTTTGAAAGAGCACTAGAGCAGCCACTGGCTGCACTTGTGCCCGTGGGTGGTAACTCATAAATCAGCAGTAACCTGTTTGTGTGTTGAAACCTTGTGTGCAGAGCTAGTGGAGATGGTCTTTTGAGTGTTGAAGGAAGTGTGTGACAGTAAGTACTTATTTACTGAGCACTTAAACCCAAATAAATATTTTAAAGGCTTGTTAAAAGGAGACTTAAATGCATCCTTTGTTGTGAGCCACTTAGGTTAAATGTAAAGTAAGAAACCAATAGAGTGCTTTTCTGTCCTGTTTCCTGCCACTACACTTCCCAGTCTCACAAATCTCAGGAAGAATGCTTTTTCACTGTTTATTTTTACATCTTTTTTTCAAGTGCAGGGTTCCTAGTCTATTTCAAATTTAATTTTTTTTTTTACTTCTTTTTATGGTTTTTTCTTTATAAAATTGTAGTTACGTTGATTTTTCTGTCTATACATAATAGCTAATTTAACTCTTATGTTTGGAAAAAAATATATTGAAGCTCTATTCCTAAATTTCAGGGCAGCATTTATAAAAATCTGCTTCACTTTCCTTGCTGGTTAACATGATAGGCTTATTCTTAGCTACACCATTCTTGGACACCTAGCCATTTATGCTCTCTATATAACTGTATTAAAATCTGAGTATGCTTGCAGAATGTTTCACTTAAGTTATATTCAGCCCAGATGAGAGTATCTAAAGGTTGTGCAGTTTTATAGGTACCCCAAATTCTTACCTGTGTGCATCTTAAAGCAAAGGGTGGACATTAAAAATGTATGTATGTTATATTTTCATTCTCTCAATGTACTGTCAGCACACCTCAGGTTCCTAGTTGGTAGTAGAATCCTTTGATTCTGCCAAGGCATCCGCACTTCACGTGATTTATTTTCAGTTTGTCTTTTTGGGAACTCACATACTCACAGCTGGATCATTGATAAAAATCTCACCAACATGAGGTCTTCCAGTGCTTTCATTTGAATGATCATTTGAATGAGGCTATAAGGCCGTAGAAAATCCAATGCATTTTAATTTTAAAATATCCAATCACATAGCAGTATGCTGAACAAGTTAGGTAACAATTTATTAAACTTCCAAATAGACGGTGAAAATAGTAAGGCCTCTTTCAGTTTCTCAGCATCTTCACATGAGCTAAAATATGAAGAGGTGGGTCGAACTGGCAGTTGAGGAGGAAAGATTAGTCAGAAGGTAACTGCCAACTTACAGCCCTTAATTTTGAATCTTCTTTGCTGCTGGAGTGTAGCCAAAAAGCTACTTGGGTCATCACACATAACAGCTAGCTACTTAAGTAAATTCTAATGTCTGCATAGAAGAAAAAAGCTACCCACTCATGAGATTTTTCTGATCCTATCACAGATGGGAGCACTGCAGACCTGCCATCAGGAGGTTCAGTGCATAGTGGCACTGTCGTTTGCTGAATTTTTGGCCCAGCTGGGAAATACCAGGGGATGATAGGAAAGATACATGAAGAGACGAACAGAAAACGCGGATTTTCATCTTCACTTCTTGAAAAGTTCTGTGCCTGACAGAAAGTAGAGTTTCTTTCTTTGATAATGGAGTACTTTATTATAATTTTCACTATAGAAATATTTATATATGAAACTTTTTTTCAAAATGAAAATTTCTGGTGGGGATGGATCCCACTGGTCTTGCTTTGACCATTGAAAAGATACCATGCTTTTAGCCCTGTGAACATTTGCAGATTGTCTCTGATCATGAGGGGAGCCTGCCTCATTGATCAGTGAAGAAGCTCTCCTCTTTGTGAAAACCCATACCTAGACCAATACCTAGGGAAATAGTATTTATAAACTGTTTATAAATAGTATTTAAATACAAATAATATTTAGGACTGATAGGTCTGCCCCATGCAGCTGGCATTTAAAGCCATCAGATAACTTCCTGAAGACAGGACAAGCCTTATAGCCTGTTCCTACACATCTTCTTAACCACCACGCCCTCACCTCTCAGAACAGCATAACTGGTTTGTGGTTTGTGCAAAATCAGGTAAATTATCACTGATTTTCAGTATATCACTATGAGGATAATGATGCACAGAGAGAGAGTGGGTGAGTTGTGGAGGATGCAACCTGGCTGACAAAATCATTTAGTCCTTCCAAGCATCCCTCTGGCACCAGCAATGTCACATGATGGAGTAGATCACAGGGCTCAGAAGTGGAAAAAGGAAGGGGTTTTTCTTTCTGCTCTCTGAGTCACAATTTTCTCCTCTACTAGCACTGATACTGCTAGCTTTCTTTATCCTTCAAAATTCAAGGAAGTGAATTAAAATAAGCCCTGGGGGATGATGGAACAAGAGAAGAGATAGGATGGACTTCTCAGAGATGCAAAGAGACAGATTTGACCTGGGGAATTGCTAACTGAGGGAGTGCAGGGGTTAGGAAACTGTGATGAAGTTATTAATTCTGTATTTTGTCTCTTTATATTTTCTGCTGAATTTGTTTTCTAATAAGTTAAGCAGCTTCACTGCTAAGTAATAGGGGAAATACATCTGTATAAATCTAGAAACAGCCAAGGTCTAGAAGGGATCTTAGGGTTCCTTTTAGTCAACAGCTGCTCATTCCCTCCGTGGGAGCAGCCTACATGCCTTGAGCATCTTTGTCTCAAGTTGGCTTCCCCTCTCTGAGGGGCGCCCTGTGGAGAGTTACCTGTGCTGTTGTGAGAATAAAGACCAATAATTAGCGAGGTGCTCAAAGAACTGTGGTTAAAAGGACTGTGTGTATATGGGCAGAGAATTTGATGAGAGAAAAATTTCTAAAGGTGGAGGAAAAAATTTCACAAATTTGTGTAGCCTTTTGGCAGCCTTGTTTTCCTTATGTGGTCTTGAGAATCAATAATGTGTCAGCACCCTGGTGAAAAGCTTTTGCTACAGGTCATAGTATATGTCTGAAATATCATAGAATTAGATATATCCTTTTTCTGTTAGCTTCTCCAATAATGTATTGGCCTCCTCTGCTTTCCCTTTATATTAAATCAGTGTGGAAAGCACAGAAATACAGCAGGGGCATGCCAATTCCACAAGGGCTTGCAGGTATTGTTAGAAAGAAGTGCTGCCAAAAATTAGTATCTGTCTTCACTCTTCTCGTGGATTCAGCCTTTATTTCCATGCACTCATGTATTTGTTTTCACTCATTACCAAAGAGACTAAATGTTGAACTAGGATATGTTTCCTATGAAAAATAAAATCCCAGAGATTCTATCAAATTTCCAGGGAAGTTTTTAGCCATGTAGGTAATTTTCAATGTAATTTGAAGGGTTTACCTGAAGTACTGAAATTTTCAGCAGTCTGTCATAAAATGGACATACCTTTTCTAGTCATATTAAATATTTGAGTTTCTCTGAAGTGCTTGATAGAGGTGCCATATTCTCTTTCATTGTACTTATGTTTTGGGGAGCTGTTATTCCATGGTTCCCTTGTCACTGTTCAGAAGTTACTACACCTTAATTAGAGTGCCCTGAGTCATGAGAGATGCATCAGATCTTTTTTTTCTGGACCATTCACTTTTTTTCAGTTGCACTGTGAATTATCAGGACTCTCATTAGGTCAGCTTTTCATTTATGTTCACTTTCCCTGTCTGTGATCTGTGCCTTTACACTTCTGTGTTAGCAGGGCCAAGGGCATGATAGCTCCGCTGCCGCCCTGGTAGTGCTGAGTGGGCCTGAGTCTGATGTGGTAGAGAGGCACTTACAGAACCAAGTTTTCCCTTGTTTTCCTGCAGGTGCAGCAAGTTCTAAAGTGCAACCTGTTTAGCTTTCTGCTCCCATCAAAGACACAGTGTTGTGTTATTTTACAAAGAAAAAGGTTTGTTCATTACTTTTAGGTTTTGTTCGTCTGAGGGTGTTAGAACCTAACAACTCTAGGCCTGAGTTTGAGGTTGCAGCCCAGTGTACTCACTGAAATTCATGAAATAATCTAATCTAATAATTAAATAGGTAGATCTCATTGATAGAAGCAGAGTCATCATATAAAAATAACTGCCTTTAAAAATAAACATCTCTATTTAACCTGGGATTAGAATCTTTGGCGTTTTCTGCTCATGCTGACTTTTTTTATGTAATGCATAGAGCAAATCATAGCATTTTCTAATTTTTATTATCATTATTCTAGATTTAGTTTTGTGCTGATAATGTTGGCCTGAGTTTGTATCGATAATGTTTGGCTCTGCTGTATCTATCTTCCCCTTCCTTTATAAAACAAATGGGAGATCTCACTACAAAGTAACAAGGCACAGAAAGTGCTTTATTCAGAAGGTTTGCTACAGCTGAATAATAAACGTACTAATATCCTCTACTTATTTCATTTTCATATACTCAAATATATGTATTTTATGTGCAAGTGAAGGAGGAAAACAATGGATGGTTAGAGACTGTTAAATTATTTACTGGAGAGTAAATTCCCTGAAAAAAGAAGAGAGAAGAGAAGCAGAATTGCAGGTCAGCAGTGTCAAGACATTCTGCATTGCTTGTCTTTATCATCATGCAGAATCTTTTTATTAAGGCAGTGCAGAAAGAATAGATTTATGGACTGAAGGTACAATGTTTCATATGTCCATATCCATCTAGATTGACAGTTCCTACCAACAGGAATTTCCCAGGAGAGACAGTGTTACTGGTGTCAGTGGATGGCATCATTTACTTCAGTGTTCCATTATTAAATTGATAACAAGATAATTCCTCTGCTTCTCAGAGACATGACAGGTTTTACAATTGTTAACTTTCTTATTGCATGGGATTTGATGTTCTAGGTAGTTTTTAATAAGAAGCTTATTTTTATTTCAGTTCTGCAACAAATCGAAATTTACAAGAATGTGCAGAAAAAGAGAAACCAGGCTGAGTGTAGAAGGCATCAAAATCAGGCTGGTTTCCAGAGGGTTATTTTTATAGCAGCAAATGTTTATGCTCCCGTTGTTTTTCAATACTGCACATTTGAGTGTATTTGTGCAGTGCAGAATGTTTGTTGTGCTTGTACTCTTGTCTTGTACAGTGCGTGTTAAAGGTGTTCTGTACACTGGTAATTCTGGCTCTGTTTTTTTTGAGGGGGGTCATTTCATCAGCCAGTGACCATTTTGAAAAGCAGAGGGTGGCCACTGGTGGCACTGAATAGCACAAAGCCTCCAAGAACTTCTCTACTGGCTCAATGTGGCACAGCTGGGACTCATCCTGAACCTGATGCTGTGTGACAGGAAGGGTTAGACAGGAAGGCTCTTGGTGTGAGTCTTCAGAAATGGAGTATCTTGAGTGGAACAGCCTACAATTCCCATGTTGCTGTTGCTATTCCCTCAGTGCTAGCTCTTTGCTGTTGAGACTGCACCTTAAGAGCTGTTATGAGGACAGTCTGGCCTATGGCTCGTATGTTTGACTTACATGTATGAAGAACTATGAGAAGTCCATCTGCAGCAGATGTTTTTTCCATGTAGATATTTACAAGGTTATTGTCTCGTTGGAATAGCAAAGGAGTGCCCTATGAGCTGTTCTTTGTGGACTTCTCACCAAGTACCTGGTGGCCCATGTGCTGTTGTAGCTGCACTGGGGCAGGACCTTCAGGGAAGGTTCCGGGTGTGTCGGCTTGTTACGGTGTGCTGGTGAGAGGTGGTGTGGGTCAGAACTGAGTGTAGGTAGCCCTCATTCTGGCAGATGGGGGAGTTTATGCTGTGAAACAGTGGTGCAGATGCCAAGAAGTTCTCCTGTCCTTGCGTGTTTGTGTAGATGTAGGTGCCTTTTCCCCTGGTGAGTGGTGAACATCTTATTTTTGCCAGTGCTCTTGAAAGATTGTATCATCACTGCCAAGCTCCTTACTAAATGCTTCCTGAGGAATTTTGATTTAAAATGTTTGCATTTGTTCAGACTACACAGGTCATGTGGCAAGGCTATACTGTGTTGTTTTAGAGGAAAAAAACATGTCTTGAAAGGAAGTTTGAGGTCTTTCCATCTGACCAAGACACAAATACCTTTTGAAATTTAGCTTGATCAACAGTAATTCTATGGGTATTTAAATTTGATTCTTAATAAAGTCTTCAATCTCTGCACCCCCTCTTTACATACCAGTTATCCTGTTCCTTATCTCTGCTTCCCAAAAAAATAGCTATTAAAAACCCCAGTCCTTCAGCCTTCTTGAAAGCTCCTCTTGATTTTACAGCTTTCAGGGGAGCAGTCTTTAAAGATGATGCTAGGAATCTCTTTCTTTTTGCAAGTACTGTGCACTTAAAAAATAAAATACTGTGGATTTTTGTCAATGTTTGAGAAATCAGAGAGGGGTGCATGTTGTGACCAGCAGCAGTGTCCAAACAGAGCATCTATGGACATGATGCAGAACTGCCCTCAAGTCTGGTGCAGCAATAAGAAGGGACAGGCAGGGAAGTGCAAGCAGAAATTATGGTGGCTGAATTTCCTGAAGTGCAGGGAGATTATGCACAAGCCTGGAAGAGTAGGTTCAGAACAGATACAGGCTCTGGCCAGTGAGAGATGACCAAAATAAATATGGTTGTCAGAGGCATGAGGATAGAGGATTGTGATTTCATTCTGTATATTGAGAATTTTTCGTAAATTTGCAGGAATTGGCAGTATTCACATTTACATCCAGACCACTGCGACTTTTTTTTCAGACTGTTTGAGTGTACTGAAACTCCCTTACTCCCTGCAGAGCAGTACAGGACAAACGGTAATTGTCAACATAGAGTTTTACTGCTCTCTGGCTTTAAATAGATGTGACCCAAACTAGACCCAGTTGGGGGTTTTTTTCCTCCTTTTTGTTTTGCAACCCCTTGCAGTGAATTCCATGTGCAAGGAAAGAAAGATCACTTGAAAACATACACAGTGGCAAACCTTATCCTTATTATTTCTTTTCATTCTAATGCATTCATGAGACATCCACATAGAGATAATGGATGAGAAAAAAAAAAACCACAAGGGAAATAGATTCTGGTTTAAGCTTCCAGGGGATTATTATAAACAGGGAGAAAAATATTTTAAGGATTATGAGAAGTACCTTGTCAGTGTTCTTTTAAGTAGAACAACTATTAATGTATTAGTCACAGAATTGTGTGAAATGCAGCTTTTTACTGCTTTAGCTACAGTATATTCATCTTATAATGGTGTCCTCCCTTTTCCACCTCCCTTCCCTCCAACAAAAAACAAGTTTTATTGTGGACCTTTTTGTTCCATGAAGGATCAGGAAAGTGCTGAACACAGAACAGTGTGTGATGCTGCAATCGTGCATTTGTCCCTTTACAGGCATTTAGAGGAATTGTCTGCCGCGCTGTGTGGGCGAAAAGCCCTTGTCTGGCGGCACCTGTGACAGTGATGGCCAGGGAGGGGCAGAGGCCGCGGGGCTGCTGCGCTCCCCGGCGTGGGGCGGGGCAGCAGCATCTCCCACAACGGGCAAGATAGCAGCTGGGATGGAGGAGAAGAGGGAACAGCATATACCAGCTGTGATTCTGAGCTGGAATAAGGAATGGGCCGGGGGTCCCACTGTGCTTCAATCACGCACAGTTTGCAGGCAGCCCACACTCGAGCTGTGACAAAGCTGCAATTTAGTCAACCCTCATTTACCACTTACTACACTTTAGCAGCGGCTTCATTGTAAGGTCTGTCAGGAGTCTACTTTTGTAAGCTGGGAAGTGTGGTGCAGCCTCACTCTTGTGGCTCAAACCACTGTAATTAAGCTCGTGTCAGGTTGCCACTGAAAATTTCAGGGATCAAAAGGAAGGATGTGCTCCCCGCAGATGCTCCTGGGCTGGGCCATGTGCTGGACTTCCATGAGATACCAACTATTTGGGGCTATTAAATTTGCAGAGTTGGTAATGCGGTACATGAAGGCGCTGAAAAAATGAGTGAGAAGAGATTAAGAACTAAGAAGCTGAAATGTGATACAGTTATAATTTACTACTTTCCAATAAAATTTCTGCCTTCTATCACTTGTAATTCTTGCTATTCACTTTTAGGTAGTAGGAGATAATAGTCTATATTTTCTTTATAAACTTCGATGCGTGATTTCAGGAGTAGATCCGAACCTCAGATATCACAGATAGTTCCCCTAAATGTTCACACGTGACAGTGATTATTTCTTTTTAATGGGCATTGATTCCAAATGAGAAGACTGTAAAGGTGTTTTGGGGAAGAACAATCGCTTGAGAAAGGACAGTTTTGTGAGCACAGAGTGCTGGGGGTTATTCTTCTACATAGGAAAGAAGTTTATTTTCAAGTTATAACACTGGGGGGAAAAAAACAATAAAATCCCTACTATTTTAAAATTTTCATTATTCCCTCTGAGATCATAGCTTCCCTGTGAACAGTCGTGGCAAAAATGTAATTTTTGTTTTCAGCTTTTTTTGTTACTGTAAACCACTGTTTCTGTTAATAAGTGTGGGCTTAAATTTAAATATGAATCCTAAAACTAGTCAATATTAAATAAACATGTTGTTTTAATTAACAGCTCTTTGAAACATCACAGATCATGTTCCTCCTCTTTTGTACACTCCCAGCAGAATTTTCAAATTTCATTAGTAACACCAAATGTAACCTAACTCAACTACTTATGAATCTAGTCAGCCACCCTTGTTGTCTTACAACTTTCCCCACTGAAAAACTTGGTTTGTTTTAAAGCTCAATTGTGCAGATTTCTGATGTACTTTGGATTGTGACTGCAACTGTGAAAATCTTTATCATGTTGTCAGTGTCTGAGCTGCTGGGTTGTTATTTTGCTTTAGTTAGTTTATAAAAAGCATGAATTTGACAAGATACCGTTTCTAGATAAATTCCAGTTGCTTTAAATTTTTCTCATATAGAATTTCTTAGACAGATTTTTCACATTTTTTGCTTTTAAAAATTAAAGTCCTTTAAAAGAGATTTCTGTTTATTTCCAGAGCCCTCAATTTATCTTGAATATTCAATTAGGACACAGAGCAGATTTTGTTTCATTAACATTTGACCCATACAGCTATATAAGATTTTTCACAATTTAAAAAGTCATGGTATAGGAAAGAGACTCTTTTTCAGAGGGGAATAAAAGTATAAGCAGTAATGATTGAGTTTACTTAGTGAAGATTTTGGTCTTATATTTATGCCAGAGGTGAACACAAATGGGCTCCTGCAGGCAAGGCAGGCACTTCATCAAATACTTCCCTTCTCACCAGACTCCCATCCTGCAAACAGCCACCAGAAGGCTGGGTGGGTGGATGGGCAGTCTGCAGGTAGGTGGATTCATTGTAGAGAATCATCAGAGCAAAACAATGGCAATAATGATGATGATATGTGGTATTCTCCTTTTAAATTAATAGAATGTAACCTCACCATGTCAAATTTTCTCCATACCTGCCTTACTTTTCAAAGTGCGTTTCCCTCCCTTCTGAAAATACTGAATATCATCTTATGGAGGTAATTTGGGAGTTTACAGTACCCAGCAATTGTGTGTGTTGGGCAATTTTTCTACACTATGCTTTTCAGTATTTGTTTGAAATGAATGAGTCATTAACCTTCAGCATTATGGGAAAGTTCAAGAGAAGTGTTAAAATGAGGGGGTGACAGATTAAGCCCACCCTAGCTATTAATGAGACAGTAAAACTTGTTTGGAAAACAAAAAGATTGAAATCAAATGTCACATTACCTGTCAATCAAACTTTCATGTGAAAGTTTTATGTAAGAAGGCCAAATAAACAAGACTGTGGCCAGATGCTTCTCTGTTCTCCTTTCCTAGTGTTTTCTTTGAACACAGACTGAGCTGGTAGACTTCTGTTACGTTCTATGATATCTTTTCTGATTTAACCTTCTCGGTGCTGCAATATAGTTTTCTGTTGCATTTTTTCTTTCAAACACCATCCTTCTAAGAAGTCCTTCATGCAGGAGTTCCTGGGCTGAATTCTCTGCTGATCTTACGTCAAATGTATCAACTTCAGAATTTTCAATCTTTGGGTCCAGAACACATGATTTTATTTTAGTCTTAAATAGAAGTTAGTATCGTCACTTGAACTGGGCATAGGCTAGAGGAGTAGTTAACTTTCATTTAACAGTAAATAGCACTGTATGCAACTGGTAAGTTGTGTGTCTAGGTGCCCCTCCACCCCCCCCAAGAATCCTATTAGAACTTATTTTACCTAAATACATGAAGCTCAAGGAATATTTTAGAGGGAACAGCAGCTAGAGGCAGAACCTAGACTTGAAAGGTGCTCAGTGTAATGAGAAGGAAAGGCAATTACACAGAATAGGTCTGGGGAACTGGGGCCATTCAGTGAATAGCAAATCAAATATGCATCGTGGGATAACAAAAGCTGGAGCTTCCCTGGGTCATTCTCCCAGTCCTACAGATTTTTCCCACATCCTGAAAGTCTCCTCCCAGTTGCCTCTGGGCCACAAAATACTTTTTGCTGTCTGTCACTGTCCTAAAGTTGCATGGTAAGAGACTCCAGGGTCTGGATTTGATGTGTCCTGGATTCCTGAAGCCAGCTGAATATTGTGTTCATACACCGTCACATTGAAGTGTAAACTCATGCATTGATGTCTTACCTAGCTCTAAATAATCAAAATGGTTCTGTCATTTGTATTAATAGTAAATAATTACTTCATTCCTAGACCTCAGGAACAAGTATGTCTGACAGTTTCCTTGTTGCTCTGTGTGTAGGACAGACTGTGTTCTCACTGCGTCACACAACAAAGAGAATGCGCATGGATAGACCTTCTTTAAAAACCAGGGATATAACAGATGAGTTTGTTCACTGTTTCTTGTCCCCAGTGAAGTCTGCAGCTGTATTTCACTCTCTAGCTCCTGGCAGACAGCTGGTAGTTCCCATTTGCAGGCTGTGCAGTTCATGTCTGGAGTCACAGTAATGTACTGTATTACAATAATGTATATATGCTCTTTCCAGGTTCTGATTGCCAGCATCATGTGCAGCTATAACAGGGAGGACTGGACAGAACTTTCAAAAATGGCTGAGGTAATGTTTCCCTAAATGAGTTTTCACATATTTTTTTAAACTCTCCTTGAAAACAAGAGCTGCAGTAAGGAATTTCTTGAAAGAAATAGATACAGAGTGAAAAATGAGGATTTTAAACATGTCCATTATAATTTGTTTATTCTGTGTTTTCATTAAAATGATGGAAATGTAAATTTAAAGGAAATCTGTTCCATAAAAATGGTCCCTTGGATTTTTAAGCAGTACCTGGAAAGCCTTTCGTCTTTGAATCTGTATACTTTTTATTTGCATTTTAAGCAATCTGTATATTATGACAGATGCCCTGATAAAATTTAATTCTACCTTTGAGAGCCTAACTTGATCTTACCTTGCCTAGAGGCACACTAGTTTGACAGCACCAGAAGAAATTTTGAATATAAAACTCTTGAATATTTAAAATATAAAAGGCTCATTTAGTGCTATTCTAGTTTTAATACAGACTTTCAAAAATGATAGCTGAGAAAGTCAGCATATATAATAGCAGTCAGCAGGCTTTCTATAATATAAATCCAATCTTGCAGAAATGCAAACAGCATTTTGAAATTTCTATTCATTTTGAGGAAAAAACTATATGTACCTGTGTCCATAGGGAGTAGTGGAGGAAATACTTACCAGGACTGCACTAATTTCATTCAGAAAGGTGTCTATATCTGAATGGAAAGCAAAGTTGTTATGTTTAAATTAAAGTGCATTTTCCACATAAAGTATCTAAAGGAAATTAAAAGCATAGTATTAACAAATTTAAGCAAAGAAAAAAATTACTTTGTTTTTATTGCTAGCATTAGCTCAGATTTAAATGTTTGAATTATAAATATGCTTTTATATATGTGTGGATAGAAGTATGGATATTTTGAATTTGTGTTTTCATATGGCAGAATGTTTGGGTATCATTGTTGCTTTATTCAGTGTCCTAAGCCCTCCTGTGGTTATATGGTATGACACTTCTCGGTTTTCTTTGAGCATTTTGAATCTATGAGGAAAAGAGTCACTTTGGGGACTTAGGGAAGTGAAATTAAACATTATCAGTAGTTAGCTTGGTGATCTTCAACACAATTTTCAATTTTTACCTATATTTACCTAATTGACCATGAAATCATATTTTGGAATCTATGCTTGACAGAAGCAGTGTCACTTT
Source organism: Polioptila caerulea (assembly GCA_013397295.1). NCBI lineage: Eukaryota > Metazoa > Chordata > Aves > Passeriformes > Certhiidae > Polioptila > Polioptila caerulea. The sequence goes on from VYXF01001329.1 coordinate 1,118,457, forward strand.
TAAACTGATTGAGATGAATGGCTTTATTGTGCTATTTGCTCCTATTTTTTTAATCCGGTGGTACTGCTGTCCAACTTTAGGACACATATTTCCAATCTGGGCTTGTATTTATGCTACCCCTTTAGAAAAAAATGTGATTCTTTAAATGCAGTCAACGATGTTTAACCTATGTGATAGAACATTGCTCTGGGAAGTAGTTGCTGGTGTCTACCCTGTGGAGAGCAGCACTATTCTGGGGCACCCTGGAACGTGCAGCTGAAGAGCAGGGATGTTTAATGGCACGCCTGGGATCCTACCTGGGAGGTAATAGATGTGGCTTTCACAAGAGCAGAAACCCCAGAAGGTACCACAGTGTCTCAGCAGGAGGACGACCTATTCATCCAAAAGGTCAGCTTGTCAGGGAGGCCGACAGCCCCGGCATGGCCGGTGCGGCTGGAGCAGGGAGGGGTCCTGGGAGTGATGGATGGCTTCTCCCTGCTCACGCACTTTGGGAGCTGCTGAACCATGGCCACACAGCAGGCAAAGTTACTCCAGTCCAATAAGCAACAACAAAATGCAGATGCAAAACAAAACCCTAGTTAGAGCCACTGGAAGGCAACAGGAGAGATGTTCGTGTCAGGCCAGAGCAGTTCAGAAAGGAAGAGGAGCGTGTCTGCAGGCTGCCCTTGGACAGCTTGGCTCCTTCCCTTTTTAATTGTAACTAATAGAGGGTGATGAACAGGAATTAGCGTGAATAACATGTTTGTTTAGACTTTTTTTAATTAACCTCTTGTTCTTCAGAAACAAGTTTATTTAATGATGAAAACTATGGCGCAGTACAGGCACCTGCAGAAGATTTGGAGACTGAATCCATTAAAGCAAAAAAAATTTATTACTGAGTTACAGTTCTTCAGAGCACAGCAACACCTGTGTAACACGGCCTGCCAAAGCTCTTAGTGCTGCTCTTAGGCCCTGTAATTACGTTTAATTTTTTAACATTTTCCAGAACCAACTCTTTATTCTGCTTGTATCTTTTTACTTTGTTTTTTACTCTAATTCCTTAAGAATCTTTGGAAACCACATCAGTTTTTGAAGTTTTTATCTCTAATGATCAACATACTTCTTTTCTAGGGTATCTTAACTGTAGCTTTTTCTCCTAAAAAAGAAAAATAAGTCAAATGTTTGAAAAAATCTATTTAACATGAACAGTAAATGCTACAGGAAAGAGTACATTACTTGAAATGAGTTTTTCATTTTTTGTCCTTCAATGTTTCCTAGGTTGCTGGTGCTGATGCGCTGGAGTTAAATTTATCATGTCCTCATGGTATGGGGGAGCGAGGCATGGGACTGGCCTGTGGACAGGTAGGACTGTAACCACAATCCCTTTAATGTCTCTCCAGCAATCCTGCACTGCCACATTGATAGTTGCACCTCAGGGGGCAAGACACAAGCAGTAGATTACCAGCTTGAGATTTTTAGGTTGAATGTGTTTAAATATTTAGTGATGAGAGGAAAAAAAAAAAAGCTGAAAATGTACAAAATGCTTAGTTTTGCTGAGAACAAAAATGCATTATGTATCTGAAAAGGAATATGATGAAAACAAATAATTTCAAAAAAGCACTTAGAATTTGTTGATTTCCATTTCAGTGCCCTGTAGATGTCTTTTAAATCACGAGCTAGTAATTACTGCATATATCAGTAATGGTTTTGAAGGACATGAGATCGACACGCATTTCATTTCACAATTTTTAACATATGAACCTAACTGTATTTCAGAATCACAGAAGAGGCCATACTTTCTAGTAGTACCATGTACAGTTATCACCTTCTCTTATAAGAGCCTGTGTTCTGTAACCTGTAGATTTGTTGGTTTATATGTTTGAAATTGGAATTATCCATACCTGATGTCTCTGCCATGTAGGAGTCTGTTGCAGAGTTTATCAGTGCATCTCATGTCTTCAGTTAGGAGAATGAGTGTTGTTTCATCCATGAAAAGAAAATATGCATGAACCAACCCTAATTCTCACACTAATATCCGTTTGAAGATTTTTGCATGTTTTGGTCATGGTTTGAAATTTGTTTTGGCTCTGAAAAATGCCCAAATTGACAGTCTCTGAAAAATCTTGGTTCACAGTCTACCAGGAGATATTTTCTAGAGTTTGACTGTCAAAGTTTCCAAATTATGAAGCCTGTTTGATTTCTTAACTCAAGGTGTTTTGGGAACAGGGAGAAGAAGAGGAGGAAGGGAATGCAGAGTGGGAATCGTGATTATATACCCTAAAACTGACATATTGTTATTCACCTGGCCCCTTTGTAGAGGTCTAGTAAGCATCTTAATTCATCCTCACTTCCTCAGTTAAACACAAAACTTCTTAGAACTGAGGTGTGGTTGGATAACTAAACCATTCACTTTCTAAAACTAGGGAGGCAATAGGAGCTGTAATCAGTATAACACTTCAAGTGGACACACTTCAAGTATAGCTTTATCATGGCAATACTGCCAGGCACAGTGCCCTGGGCATTTTATTGTTTTCTGTGAACAAAATTATGTCAGTCCGGTCCATGCTGTAGATTATTATTTTTAATGAAAGTAATCTGGATGCTTTTTATGGCCAGTGGTCATTTACTGAATTTATGATTAAAAATGGGAGAGAATCATAAAAGCCCTCCAGGATAACACTAGCAAAACAGTAGTAATTATATTTTTTTCCCTGAATTGGATTCAATAACAAATTGCTATTTTAGCCATCTTTGTAAGTTTTTGAAGAAATTCTCTCCCTTCAGTCTGCAGAGCATAACTCAGGAGTTTGCAGGACACTGTGGAAGGTGCAGTCTGGTCAGGGAGAGCCCTGGAGGTTCCACATGGAAGCTGAAACAGGCTCTTTTCAAGCATGGGGTGTTTTGGGGTTTTTTTTAGGTATGTGTTATTTCTAGCTTTCAGTGGTTGGAGTAATGTATGCATGTGAAGTTGCTTAGATGTGTAGTCAGTAGGGAGCTGTCTGGCTACATGAGTTTTACATATCTTTCAGCTATTGTGAAATCAGAGGAGCAAATGCAAAATCTGAGCACTCAGGGCTATCGTGTGGATTTGTGACTCTCCATGGAGGAGATCAGATCCATAAAGAAAGACTACTTTACATATACATATATGTTTTTATAATAATAAAATTTCTGTCTTCCTCATACAATATGGATATTCTTTGGAATGTTTAATATATACTACTCTTGCTTAAACATTTTCCTGTGTTTTCTTAACTATCTTATCAAAATGAGAGCTCAGAAAAGAATCAACTTCTTTAGATGAATAAATGAATAAAACAAGCCATGTTTAGAGAGCCAGATCCTGATGTTCTTCCTCAGAGTTGGCTAAATTTATATTATAGTGATTTTAAATGTAGATTATTGAAGCAAAGGGTGGGGATAAACTGGATTAAGTAATGATATGTGCAACAAGATTTATCAGTAGCCCTTCAGGGGGCTTCCATATATGATGGCCCCTGGAGGCCTCATCAGAAGATACAAATAGTGCTAGATAGTATTTTGGTATTTTAGTTTGTTTTTTGGGTTTTTTTCCCCAGAGCTGAAGACAAATAGGTCATCCATGGGTGGTGTGGGGAAAACAGGATTCAGATATGCTTTGGAAAAAAAACACCACTCGATATCTGGAAGTCAGGGCATGAGGCTTTGAGAGGCAGAGCAGCTTTTCTGGTTGTACAGTGAAGCAGGTTTTCTTAAATCTTTTTGATAACATAATCCATGTCTTCATAGGAATTTTTTTCAGGGATTAGATCTCTTTCATGCCTAAGCACATTAAATCCTCAGGAAACTACAGAAATTGCTGAGATGAAGAATAATGGCAGAAAAATGTATATTTTTGCTATTTATAATGCCTAACATGTTCTGCCTTTTTGTTGTTGTTTAAAAAAAAAAAGGGAAAGGAAAGGTTAATTACACTGTCTACTTTTTCTTCTCATTCCAATTCCTATGGTGTGCCTACAGGGTAAGTGTAGAAATCTGGAAACATAAGATTTGTTTTTTTCTCTGTCCTATTTTGTTGTCTAGTCTCAAACACTTTCACTGTTTTATATCAACTGCAGATTAAAAAAGATTCTGGAATATCGAAATTACATATATAAAAATGAGTACTAAGTATGGCTGTTTGTTTTATACTGAATTACAGTTCTCAGCTTTTATTTGATTTTAATTCCAAGTCATTAGTGCAGACACTCTGGCGCCCAAACAGCGTAGCTAGCCAGAGGGTAATATTAAGAGGTATCTGTATTGCTGCCAATAAGTTACTTAAAGCTGGTTCTGTATAAAATGTCAATTATATTTACTAATGCTGATAAATGATAATAAAGTTAAGGTTTGTATTCTCTTGTAACAATCTGCAACTGTGTATGGTGGATATAATTAAAAATTGTAATAGAATTTGTCATTAAGTTTACCAGCACTAATGCACAGATTTTCTTTGAATGGGATAACCTATGTGTACAAAACATTTAATAGTAAACATAAAGACATCACGGTGAACAGCAGTTTATTTAAAAATGACAGTGTCATTTTCCCATGATAGTTCAATCCTGTAGTAATCTTAGCATAAAATTATGAAAGCAATAAATCAAGCATGTGAGATGGTAGCACTCACATTTCAGTGTCTAACCTGTGGTGTTGTATTTGTGGTGCACTTTTTGTCCTTCCCTGGAAACCATGCAAAAATGTTTTAATTTCTTTTTCTTATCCTTCTAAAAAGTGGCATTGAATATTCAAAATTATTAATGTCATATGAAACCAACAAATTCAAATGTTTGTCTTTTTGATTTTGGTCTAAAGGTCAACAAGTCTCTCTAGCTTCTTAGCTCTGCCAAGAATTAATATTTGGTTAAATGGAGTCAGTAATCTGGGTTTACTTTGCATTCCTGCTACGATGAAACCCCAGGTCTGAGAGCTGTAATGTGCAGCTCCCAAGAAATATTAGAACAAGATTGATTAGGGTAAGTGATACCCTAAGTCTTCAAAATTATCAGTGAGTCTCCTTGGCCTAGTGGGCAGTGAAAAACAGCAGAGGGAAGGAAAGAGCAGCCTACAACTACCTGAGAGGATGTGACAAAGATGCTGAAAGAGTAGCTACAAAGAGGGGAAGATGATTCTCTGTCATGTCAGATGATACAGCAAGGAGTAAATTGTGGGCTGAATGTTTCAAATTGTGCATTAGGAAAAGAATCCCCAACAAGGTGATGGAGATCAGGAATGTATTGTCTGGTGGAGCTGTGTACTCTCCATCTCTGGAGTTTTTAGAACTCAGGCATGCAAAGCTGTGGCCAACCTCACTGCTGGTGGTGTTAGTCCCACTCCAAGTGGGACCTTCCAGTACTTGCCCTCCTGGAGTCCATTCAGACAACCATTTCTGTGGATTCACCCTGCTCAATTCCTAACCAAAGGCACTGTATTCTTTGTACCAGGAATATGAAATGAGTACTGGATAAAAGGAAGCACAAGGACTTGGGTGTTCACTTGGAGTGAGATAATCAGTATGAACAAGGTCTCAAGTCAAAAGCAACTAATATCATATTCAAAGATCTCAGCCTTAGTGCTATGAGCAAATATTGTAAAAGCTAATAGCATCCTGGCATATAACTATTGCTCATTAATTAGTCATACCTTCTAACCTCCAAAATATTAAAAAAAAACCCTTTGCCTATCTCAGCATTTAAGCTCTAGGTTTGGGGAATTACTTGATTTTTTTTTTTAGTTTATATTGAAGACGGAATGTATATGTCTCTTGTGAGTACTGAAATCCAGATTCTGGTGGTTTAACTATCAGATCATATGTAAAATGAACTTGCTTTGTGGTTCTTTTCTTACCTTTATTTTCATTTTACTTCAGTTGTACTTGCTACAGTCTCTGCTGCTGGCTGTGCTTATGTTTATTGCCTGCAATTAGGAGGCAAGTTTCATAAAAGCCTATATTGCCTCATTCAGAAGACGACAAATCTGTCAAAAACAAAAAGAAAAAAACCCCAAAGCCCTGGTTACTCTGCGAAGATGAGAGCTGACTGCATGGCACAATTAGATTTGCTCTGCTGTACCTTGGAAATGGGAAAGATGAGGCTGCTTTTTAATTGAAGTGCACAGCATAGCATGCTAATTCGCTGTTGCTCTGCCAGCAAGGAGCTTGAAGTATTTTAAATAAATGATGCCCCAAACAGAATTCGATTATATCTATGTTCATGTGACATTCTACTATCAGCCTACAATAATATGCTGGTTAAGTATAATTCATTGAGTCCTGCAGGCAATATTAGTTCTCGCTCCTCTTTTCTTATTGCAACAAATTACTGCAAAGTACAGCAGAGTGGTGCTACACTGGGCTATAGCAGCAGTGTGGACATTGTCACCCAAAATCCAGTATAAACCAGCGTGAGTGAGGTTCGTGTTGGGGTTTGCAGTGGAGTTTCAGGATTCGTATGTCCTCTTGTTCTCTTGCATTGGCCACTTTCATCCATTTTGGCTGGTTCTTCAGAATATAATCCTAGCTGATCTCAGTGGCTTTGTGTCTGCCAGTGCCTTCTCTTGCTTTGGTCATGTCTTGACCAAATGACCTCTTTGAGTTGTGTTTCTCAGAGTCCGAACTGTTTCAAAGGCATTGTGAGTTCCATAAAACTGGGTGACTGGGGAGAGGAGGGGAATTGCCTGCTGGCCCAGAAAATGGATATGAAGAGGAGCCTTGAAAGTTCAACTGAGGGAAAAGCTCAACAGAGGCAAGAAATTCAGTTCCTGAGAAAGAAGGATTCCTTGGTTGTGGTGGTGATGCTGTTACTCTGTGCGTGCAGGGATGTGCTGCACTGGGCATTATTTTGCTCAGAGGGAACATGGGATGTACAGGGAGAAGGGATGTTGCTGTCTCCCTGCTTCAACTCCTGCAAATGTAGACCAAAGCACACTTTTTCATGGGTCGGGAGATGTGTTTTGTGCACCTATGTTCATGGTCCCACACTGATCATGGCCCAACATTATCCTTTATGAGAATTCAGTTTTGTGGTTTAACCTCTTTGGATAGGTTTTTAATCTTCTCTCTTGTCAGATGTCTCTTTCTTTTCTTTTTCTATTCCTTCATTCTTCAGAACTCTCCTCATAAACTTTGCTGAGTGGCTTTCAAAGTAAAACTTGAACAATGAGCTGTTTCACTGGAAATCTGAGCAGGAAAAGCTTGCTGGCTTTATGGTCACTCCTGGGTAGGTGACATCATTTACCTTCCTACAGTACCTGAAAATTCATTTCTTTTCTCTTACCATTGCAGGATTCAGGTGTAATTAAACATTGTGATTTAAATGGATTTCTTGCATGCGTCCTTTATGTCCTCATATATTCTATATTTTAAAAGGAGACAATACTTAATAATGAGGTATGACAGTTAATTGGTCTTTTGTCTAAAGAATTCTGCTTTTTATACACTCAAGGAGAAATGAAATGAATTGAAATGCAAAGTTTAATAAATTCATCATCAGAACTCTATTCTGTAATTTCATATTGTAGTTTGACAACATTTAATCCACTGTTATTGCTTTGAAGGATTTCTAATTGAATTACTCAAAAGACAAAATGGAAAATAAAAAGGGATTATAAATTCGGCAGTAATGTTAACAGCATTACCAACTTGCTGAAACTTTTTAATGACATGCTGTGGCTGTTAATAAGGTCTTAAACAGTGTTTATGTGTGGTGAGTATATTTATGTAAGGAAGGCATTCTCTACAGAATGTATTTCCTTGGCAAATGTAAAAGTGATTCTGTTTCCTTGATGAAGACATGAAAGCAATTTGGGTTTACACTTATTTTCAATCTTATTATGATGGAAGCATTTCTGCTGAAATTCACATTATGGGTGACAGATGTCACAGAGAAGGTTACTTTGGTCATGATATCAGTGACCCGGCAACGTTTGGCTGTTTTAATGACACTTCAATAGCCTAACAGCAAAGTATATACTGAGTGCTTCCCATAGTGGAACAACTCTTTTTTTTTTTTTTAACCAAATAGTAACCTGTACTTGTTCTTGAAATTGTATTTTAATGCCCTGAGAAGTTTTCAGAAGAGGGAAATGTAGAAAACTTGAGCAAATGCCCGGGCCCTTTGGATTGCCTTTGGTTATGTGATTGCACCATAAGGCATTGCAGTTTTTTTGTAGCAATGATATCTGGTAAACGGGAAACAAAGTGATCACCAACAAATAATTGTGCAGGTAAAATAAAATATTTTAAGATTGTTTATCTTGGTGCACATTAATAATTTTTTCTTTCTATGGTTTCAGTTTTATGCCGGTGTTTGATAAAGTTAATTAGCAATATATTAACTAGTCTCTTCACTGCCTACACAAGAGTTTTCAGGATTAGACTCATAGTTCTTTAAATTTTTCCTCAACCGCTAGGAAAGTTAGGAATTTTGCTGGGAAGCTTGCTCTTTACAGTTGGCCAAATCTGAATACATGCCCACTTGATGACCAATTTAAAACTGAGTGGCAAATTCTTCTCAGAGCATGGGTTATAAATTCCCTAGTTTCTTGTTTCAAAGGTTTACGCTTTCCGCAATTATTTAGTATTTTCTGCCTTATTATTATAGGAAACGACAGAGCTTGCTTACCTGACCACTAGAGAAAGCTATTTGTAGCTGCAGCCTTCACATATTCAAGTTTTGTGCTTCCCCTTAGAATATTTCACGTATGACGTAAACCTTATCAAACCCTTATGCCTTCTAGCAGGTGACCTCTGCATGAACTAAAAAGCTGAAATATTATTTAATCATGCTGCATATCACTTTTTACAGTGCTATGAGAAACATTAGTTTGACTGGCTAGAAACAACCAATATAAAATATTTTGTTGTGTCAGGGGTAAAAAGGCATTTTTATTAGTCAACACTTTATGTACACCAGCACTGTTAAATAAATCTTTCCAGTCAGCGTGTCCAAGAAGTTTACTAAAGGTAAATATGCAGTTTCATGTTTTTCACTTGGAATATTTAAGCCTAGTTGATATTGGAACAAATAATTTGGTAATTTGAACTGCCAATGTGTTCATCAACCTATCAGGCCAACTATTAGTGATCTTTCTTCTGAAAAACCAAAGAAAATCATGTGACTTAAATGCCTTTAATATTGCATTAAAATCAATAGCTGTAAATACTCTTGCTAAAGTTTTAAACAGACCTATCACAATGAAACAAAAGGACAGTTTTCCCTATCATGTAAGGTAACTGTAAACAAATATAAAATATCTTGTAGTTAATTTTTAAAGTAGAAAGTTTTCTAACAGAGATATTTCTTCTGGTTGCTTAGAATAACATTTTTAAATTAAAAATAGGTGAAACAAAACCCAAACATCCAGAATAAGGAAAAACATTATGACTCAACCACCTACACAGAGAGAGGAATCAGTTTTCAAAATAAATTCAGTTGTTTTCCTCTTTGTGCTGGGGAGAAAACAAAAAGCTTTTCTGTAATCTGAAAAGATAGTAATTATAAAGCTGAATAAAGGCAGCAACCAACCTTTCAAGTCTCAGTTGTGCTTGATCTTGACATCCCTCTAATTGTTGTTCTTACTCCCAACACAAAGAGATGTTTTTTACTTTTCTGTACTGGTCAATCAAAAATCTCCAGCTCATTTTTGACCTTGTCTGCACACACGTTTTCAGTCAAGAGGTGCAGCATTATCACAGAAGGGATGTAGGAGTTCCATGCTGCTAATAAGATGTCCAAAGAGGGTTTCCCACACAGCACTTTGATAAATGTATTCTTGAGTTTGGATGCTGACCTGTGTTAAAATTGGCAGCTTTTAGATTAGATATGTGAAAACCCATTGGAGTGGGTTCTTTTTGTTTGTCTTCTTTTTGTCTGATTTTTGACATACGTTAAGCGTCATTTGTTTGGGCAGCTCCAGTAGAGTACAATAAAGAAACACTGTAACAAGTCGCTTTTCCATTTTTTTTTTAATTAAGTGAGGCAATCAAAGGTTATTTGTCTCGTGCTTTTAACATATTTCAAAGGTTCTAATTAAAGAGCTGACGTAGGGAGGAATAGTTGTGATACTGAAGGAGAGTAAGAAAGAAAAGGGAGAAAGTGATCTGCTAAAACTGAAAAATTTATTGAAATTCTGATTCTGTAGAAACCCTTTATGTGTCTTTTAAGGTTTATTTTGTTGTATGCTTTTAAATTTAAAGTTTATTTTTTTAGGTACACCAATATGTTCTTTCAGGTTTTCAAAGCAGTCTGAGAAGAGCCTGTGACTCTTTTAAGAAGTAGGAGCCCCAGTCTTTTGTTGGCTTTTCTCAATGCCCACTGTTATCTCTCTCAGTATAGACAGGGTCTCAGAGCTATGACTTCTCAGTTCAGCCATGACCAAAACCTGGACCTAATCCAGAGTGAGTAGATTTAGCCCAGTGACACATTGGTATCACTGGAAGAAAAGGAGAATCTCAATTAGGCTCCTCTGAGCGGAACTTGCAGTGACAGATCTGAAGGGGCAGCTGATCAAATTTTGACACCTTGCTTGCAGCTTTACTTTAAATTAATAAAGTCCAAGCATGTAGGAATGGAGCTAGGTGACAGTTTTTTAGTTCTTGTAACTTACCACAGGAAAAAGAAACTTCAGTCAGGTCTCTCAGTTCTCACTTAGATTTTTACTTTGGCGAAAACACCTATGATTTGGGAGTCATGACTTTCTGAAAGGTTTGTGGGGTTTTTTTCATTAAATTTAAATAAAAAAAATATAGTCTTTACATGGTCTTCAAATGGTTATGTTTTTGCCTAATTGACAAGTCTATAACCGAAAGAATGAATGTAGTCTGCAAAAATGAATGGAAATTTTCCAAGCTATACTGCTACATCTAATATGCAGTATTTTGTAAGCAAAAATGTGCTTGTTTCACTGGTAGGACATGCTTAGTTATATAAGTCATATGATATCTTTTCAGTTTAAAAATATTACAGTTTTCGTTCAAATTATAAAGAGAACATTTTTCTATGTAAAAACAATATAAATGTCTTCATTTACTCAGTAGACTTGTTTCAAAATACTTTTTTTTTAAGAAAGGAGCACTTTATATTGTGTAAGAGAGTAGAAAATAAGTATGTCCTTGAATTAAATCAGTGAACATAGTCACAATGCACATTGTTGCTATGGTAGTTTAGTTAAATGGTAACTATGTGGAATTTGCTTAATTTTTCTCATCTGAATCTCTGATCTTTTAGAAATGCTTCCAAAAACCCCACCTCTACAATCTCCCTTCACATTGAAAAGACTTCTCGTTTCAAAGCGCAGGTTAATTAATAAAAGCTGAAGGCTTAAGTGGGATGAAACATTTTTATTCTCCTAGAAAAAAATATGAAATTATTCATGTTTGGATGCTTTGAATTTTTATCCTGAATGGGATTTTCCTGTATCATTTTATAGAAGATATTTAATGAGATTTTGATTTTTTGGGGTTTGGGATTTTTAATTGGCTAAACTAGTACACTTTGGATCTCATGCCTGTGGAGAATATTGCTAAGTTAAAGTGCAGACCAAGGTCAGAATGTCCTTGGTGGGAGAGAAGTAAACAGGGGAAAGCCCCTCTGAACGAGATAACAAGGTGCAAGCACTCAGCTGTGGCTGCTAAGCAATCACAGCACTCAGCTGTAGCTGCTAAGCACTCACTAGCAGAATAGCCAATCACGAGCCCTGCTTTGTAAAGGGTATTTAAGCAGAGAGTTCTGTTCAATAAACTGAGACCGTTGGATGATCAAAAGTGGTGTCCTGGTCTCCCTTCTCTGACAAATGGTGACCCCGACGTGATTTTCCTGCGCCTTCTGATTCGGATCAAGAGAATTCGTGCATCGTACGCCACGGTCGGAGAAGTTGGGTCGGACTCCGTAGCGACCGGAGTGGGATTTGCGAGAAGCTGATTATCCCCCAGAGATCACAAATGTGGTTCTGGCCGTACGTGCTGCCGAAGC